>JAULJZ010204312.1:0-43169 GCA_032270985.1 Heliamphora pulchella
AAGGGAATACAGTAGAAGATCTGACTGGAGTTTCAACTCGGAATCAAGTCGTAGTTGAAGATTAGATCTACAAGAGGCATTCTTCTAAATTAACTTTGGTTGTACGAGTTTTATTTTGATCGTTCTTCATCAAAAGTTTTATCTGGAGCCCGTTTTGGCGTTTACCCGTCCAGTTAATTTTTTATCGAAAATTATTTTACAAAAACAATGATCTTGACTGTATTGCCTCCAACATTAATGCCCTTTATTATGTACAGTATTTAATCTGGTGTGTAGCGTACGACTGGTACACAGATGATCAAATTATAGATTTTTGCAGAATATAAGTTTTTATTCACAGTTTAGATGAAATTAGACAAACTATTAGTACGACTATAACACAGAGTTTTAATAGGCCTATCTTGGTCACGGATAACAGATAGTGCGTCGTCTATTGTTCTGACTCGCTGTGCTAGTACACTTTGTATGTATTGAATAAGACCACATTAGGGTAATTAATTTTATACTAATTATAAAATTAACTCGCACACCAACGTTATTATGAGTGCTTATGCTCTTAATCTAAAAATAATTATTATTTGCGTATATTTAATATTCGTTGTTTTGATTCATTAGAAAGTGTGATCTTTTATAGATTAATAGTCCCGGTGAGTTGGATAGCGGTATTAACTATATGGTAAATATTAATTATTGACGGAATGTACATTTCAATTGTTCGGGATTGGCGATACCCCCTTAAGGAGGCTTATAAGTTTTACTAGGCCAAACCCTACAAGTGAATTTAATTATCCGGTAGTCAAATAAGTTAAGCGAAATGGCTTAAGAAATTTGAAAGAAGTCGATTAAATTAAATTGTCAGTAATTACATTTAGTTGGTGGGTATCAAAAATCTTAACGTGAGGAGATGAGTTAAACATTTAATAACAGAGTTCAATGCAAATTGGTCTTGATATTATGGTTAGAAGTGCAGTTACAGTTCTTTAGTGGTATGAACTGTAATTTAGTGTTTTATGAAAATTGTAGAAACCGCTGTAATATTTTTATAATTACAAAAATCGCTGAAAGGTTTGCATATTTGCAGAAATCGCTGGAAGGGTATCTGAGTTACTCATGAAGTCTATGTTATAATTATTCCACAGGTCTCTGCTGTAACCTATAAATATGCGAGTAGGCTTAACCAAATTCATAAGTTATCTTTCAAGATTAAGGTTATCTAGATTCTACTGGTACCAATTCTTGAAAGATTATAGCCCACGCTACATTTGGGAATCGGATCAGGAATATAGTAGAAGGTCTGTCCATAGCTTCAACTCGGAGAATCAAAGTTTGTAGTTGAAGATTCGACCAAAAGGTATTCACCTAAACTAATTGTAGTGGCACGAGTGTTAATTTTGATCGTTTAACATCAAAAACATTTTATCTAGAGCCTGTTTGACACCCCATTGCCCAGGCACATCGGGACATTCATAATTACATATGATAATTAATACATCATTAATGGTTCAAAATTTGTTCCAAATACTTAATGATTACAGTTATTTAGAAATTTTAACAAAAGTTACATTATTTCCGTAAAAAACTGAACAAAAGATAAAAAAGATAGACATCCCACGTCTTCAAGCGGTAAAGTTGGGATCTACTGGCTTCTGCTACTCTCTTCTCTCCTTGAAGTCTTTTTCTCCTATGAATGTACCCTCGACAAACTGTTCTTCATCTTTACCTCTGGTACGAATGCCTTGAGCCAGAGCCCAGAAGTAAATTCTCAAAATCGTCTAATAAACTCATAACAAAATATCTTATAATACATATCATATAATACCCAATACAATTTTAAGACCAAATAGACAGACAATTTAACGTTTTCAACAGGGTAAGCATATGTAAGAACAATTGTACGAGTGCGTGATGCAAATAAATGCAATGCAGTTTTCCAACCCGATTATAAATCTACCAATCAAATTTTGAGTAACATCTTTACGTTCTCGTATATTAGGCTTACACCAACGTTCCAGATCACGAAGGCGTATAGTCGACGTTCGGCTAAAGACGTGGCACAGCTCAGGACATAACATGACTAAGACGTATATGACCCAAGGTTGATCATATCCAACATGATAATCAGAATGGTACCATTACGTTCCCAAAAGTTAAGTTCCCGTTCGTCAGCGTTCCAAATCACAATGGCGTATAGCGGCTGTTCGGCTCAAGACGTGATACGGCTCAGGACGTAACACGGCTCAGGACATACATGACCCAAAGTTTACATATCCTATATAATAACCCGAATTGTACCACTATGTTCCCGTACGTTAGGTTCCCGTTCATCAGCGTTCCCGATCACAGCGGCATATAGCGGCTATTCGGCTCAAAACGTGATATGGCTCAGGACGTATATGGCCCATTGTCAACACCCCCATCAACAAGGATTCTCTAATCATGATATTATTCCAAATCCTCCATCCTTATTCTAAATCCTCCGACCAATAACTTGCGCACAAAACCCAACCCACAAGATGCCCCAAGTGCAATGCATTGATGCTTATGGTAAAACAACTCATATCTTGAAGTACAACTTAACAATAGCATGGAATGAGACTAAACATGGAATGATGCATAGCGTAAAATACAAGTCTTTAGAACATAAGGTACAACTTGCTAAAACATCAAAGACAAGCATGCGAAGCACAACCATAATTTATGCGACACAGAATCGAATTTTTGGCATGGGTTCATTTATTCAAAATCATTATTTTCATACATTAGTTATTTACTAAGTTTATATAAAGTCCATAGATTCAAGTTTCACAAAATAACACACCATTCGTACACTTAGCTAAATTTAGGTAAAAGTTTAATTGCTAAATTTAAAGTTGTGACAGTTTTTTGAAGTATTTAGACATTGATTTAATTTTTGAAATTTGAACACCAATTAGATAATAATATTTTCTATAACTTTCATATTTATCATCAAGGTCAATTCCTAAGGTAAAAAGGTCATTTATTTTATTTTAGAAAACATCCTTCAGCATTTTACAGAGAAAATCATAGAAATTAAGCCTCTATTGGTCACGGTTTTGGAGAATCTATTTGAGGGCTATGGCTCTGATGTTTGGTGGGATTCTAGTCTAAGATGTTCCCTACATGTTTCATGTTTTGTGCTTAGGCAAGTTATTTGGAAAACATTTGAGATCTTGGCCAATTTATAAAAAGGGTTCAGCCATCCTAAAAAGGGTCTACAGAATGTGATTTTAGCAGAGAATGTTCAAGATCTTTGGGGTATCATCTGAGGTTATTTTGGACTGATTTTTGATCAGTAATTAGTTTAATATGTTAGATACATTTTTAATGTTTACCACTTTTGTATTTTACTTTTAAAAAGTAGGGTTTTTGGTCACATAAAAATGTGTGACAAAGAGGTCTGTCAGTCACTAAATCTCAACAGTGACTTTGGGAAGAGCTTTGACCTATCAAGACTTCATATTTCTAACTCCATTTTGGTGGACGAGAATATAAATATGTCCTCTAAATGTTTTCTATTTTGACCTAAGCTCGGTTCTCACTGTAACTTAGGATTTTTAGGTCTGCAAGTCAGAGTGGTCAAGATCTAACACTCTTTGGAAACAATGAAATATCTGGAGTTCTACCCAACGAAATCACTTCAAACCAATTTTTTATGAACGATAACTGAAAGATCTAGGTCTGGAGACAAAAATCACTTTAAGATCGTTTTTCTACAATTAGTTATGATATTTTAAATTTGGTAGCAGAAAGTGAGTAAGTCCAGAAAATCAGGTTACTTAGGGTTTTGGTTGCTTAGCTTATGTTGTGTACATTTTTGACATGTTTTCTTTATATGCATGTTTTAAACTCATATAAAGCAAAACTCCAGAATATATTTAAGCCATAAAACTTGAAAACATACACATGAAAGCACATACAAAGCACAATCTGGCCCTAGCAGTTCACTGTTTGCATCTACAATGCCTTTTTTGAGTTATTCTTCATTTCTTTTTCTTAGGGTTTGTTATAGAGATGGATTGAGTGGTATCTCAAGGGAGAATATCAGAAGATTTAAGGGAGTTGGTTACCTCTTTTGATGCTCAAAAAGATTGAAGAAGAAATGAATTTGGCTTTAATGATTCTTTCTTGGTTCCTCCTTCTTCCTTCCTTCATTCTCTCTTCTCTTCCTCTCTTAGAACAGTTAGAATGTTTTGTGGTTGCCCTCCCTCTCTCACTCTCTCTCTCAGCCGAATATGTCTCAAGAGAATGGGGGTTATGCCATGTTTTTATAGAAAAAAAAATGTAATGGGGCTTAATTATTACATGAAATTTAAATTTGATTTTTTTTAAATCTCTATTGGTTGCATGAGAGGTAGGGGTTGTTTGAGATATGAAAAATCAGATTTGGGGCAGGGGTATTTCGGCCATGCAGTGTTTGGGAGACTAAAAAGTTAATGTGGCAATTAATTTGGATTTTAATTTGTATTTGGTACATTTTTGTGATTACAAATGCATAAAATATTAATTTTATGTACCTAAACCTATTTAAATCTATTATATTAATGTATTTATAATTAATTTAGTCTTCTCACGATTTATCATAATTTTGATAGTAATTAAATAAATAAGTGTAAACTTTTAGGCTAAATTAAGCTAGTTTGACTAAAATTGGCTTTTTGATTTATTTATTGTGTAGAAATTTTAAATAATTATTTATTTACTTTTGTTGACCTGCATTATTATATTAGTATGCATATTGCTTGTATAAAAAGTGTTGAGTCAAAATAATGCCTAATTTATATATTTTTTTCTCATTTTTAAGTTTAAAAAGGCAAAAAGTAGCTTTTTGGGCACATATCCCTAGGTGGCCGGCCTTGCAAGGGTAATTTGGTCATTTTGGTTGTTATTTTTGTATTTTATTAATTAATTGTATATAAATATCTGATCTTGGGTGTCCATGTGTCAAATTTTGAATTTTTTGAACTTTTTACTATACTATGGGCAAAATGATCATTTTACCCTAATTATGAGAATTTTTAATTTTTAATTTAATATTTTATGTTATTTACTTAATTTAAGCTATTTCAAGACTTTTCTGAGTGTTAGGGCTTTGTCTCTAAGTATTTGGTATCTTTTAGGGTTTCGGGTTACTTTGGGTTTCCTTTTATTCATATAGCGACCTAGGTTCTCATTGCCTATCCGTCGTTAATACTAGGGTTTGGGCTAGATCACTCTATGGGTAGTTACAGTCTGAGCTGTTACAACTAGGATCCAGGTCGGGTTGTTACAGTTTAGGTGGTTATTACTAGGGTTCGGATTAGGGTGTTACAATCTACCCCCTTTAAATAAATTTCATCCTCGAAATTTCACGCAAAAGGTTGTAGGTGATTACTTGCATCTCTTCTCTTCAAAGTTGTGTCCTTGAGTTGTTTGTTATTGAGGGTGTGGACAAGGTTGGGTTGATACGTTCAACATTTTGAGAAAAACGGTTCTTTAACCTTACTAATCTCTTAAACCGACTACTGTGAAATTTTCAATGATCATGTAGCATATTTGTGGCGCAAGAATTGTTTGACTAATAGAGATCTATTCCGACCAATCAGTTCGTCTCTATTTCTATTTCGTATATAGATAATCTCACAGTGTTGTTCACACATAAAATCTCATATGGTTGCCAAAGCTAGTTAAAAGATTGTTATCGTAAGCGGCTTCGATCGAAAATAAGAATTTCCTTCAGTTTCTTTTATGCTCACTCTTACATACTTTTGATGGTTCAGAACTGGGCGTTTAGACTGCCCATGTGAGATGCGGGTCTTGGTTAGGTATAGTAGAGAACTTAAGTTGGTGTAAAATCTCTTAGATATACTTTTCGCTTGTAGCTACTGATGTGTCGTGGGGTTTAACCAATAGAAAATGAGTGATCTTGGTGAGGAAATTCATCATAACCTAAATGTTGTCGTTTCTTTGAGGTGACACATAGTAACTCAAATGTTGTTGATGCGATCGTAACGATCCTGGCAACAAAGTTCGTAGTCACATGCTTTCGTTCCTATTCCAGTCTTTCCAAGTGTCGTACCGTTTCTCTTAGCTTTTGCCGTTGTTCCTTCGTGTATTGGTACGTAAGGTTTGAGCATTTCTTCTAATGACTGGATCGTTTCTCTCCGGTGGTTGGTCACTTTGGGGAAAATATTGAGTCGTATGATTTATTGTGGTTTGATGGTTAATTTCCCCATCACGCTCTTTATGCTCATTGTTGTTGTCAAAATTCTTTATTGAAGGTGGGGATGTCAGGATTCGACTTCAAAAAGGCTGACGTGCATACTCAGGGTATTCTGAGCTTGAGGTTGTCTCTTGTTTTCCACTTCTCTATTGGCAGTACGAATCTATCGTTTCCCGGGTTGTTGGCTTTATGGGCCCACTATAAACTAGTCTGGGGAAAGTCTAAATCCCGTTACATGGTGATGTCATAAGTCCCTTGATGTGAAGCTATTGTTCCTAACTGTAGATAACTAATGGCATAGTTCTACTTGTCGGGTCCTTTAAAAAGATGTAGTCCGTTGAGTAAACCCTTAACCATTCTTGCAGTCAGGGGTCTCAGTCTTTAAAACTTCGTTAAATGTGGACGTTGATGATACTTTGAGTCGTAATGTTGAGGAAAGATTGTCCTATGATTCGAAGAGGTGTTAAAAGGTTCCTGTGTATGGTCCTAATCTTGTGTGAAAGTGTTGAAGCCTAATAACGTAATATCCTGACGATCGTTGTTACTCACAAACCTATGGGCAAGGTTTTGAAGATCGATGGACCAAAACATGCATAGAGTTTGATAAGGAGGGTCAGCTCAGTTTTTACTGGTCTCAAAGAAGGTAATTGCATGGCAGTCAATAGGTAAGCGTTTAGCTGAGGATCTCGAATGGTATAAGTGCACGATGTAGTTAGAGTTAGCTCATTTTGGGGTGGAACCCAAATAATTCAAAGAAAGGTTGAATTAGGGTAAGGGGTTATAGTTAAAATAATCACAGTTAAGAGACCAATTGAAACCTAGGTGCATTGGAGAAGAGAGATCAGCACTTATGAATATTATAGAAAGGAGGTTCTCGGGGTTAATCTGTACAATATCAGACCTTGTTAAAAGATACGTTTGAACAATGGGTAGCCAAAATGGATATTTTCCCTGAAATTACTTCGGCCTAACGTATTTCAAATCAAGCATCCAAGTCAACTCCCCAAGTTGGAATTTCAAGAGTTCACAAAATTGCTTCAGTCGGACATAGTATTGAAGTTAGGCAATGAATTGTGGTGAAGGATTACCTACGAATGTTACTGGGTAGCATTATTGAGGACCAATGCTATTAGAAGCAAAGAATTTTAATCGGGTATAGAAGTTGTTACGAGGGTTTCGGAAAAGAAACTTATCAGGGTGAAGTTGTGGGATTTTAACGGTAGTTTTTGCAAAACTTAGGCTACTCCGAGTGCTTTATCATCTAGGGGTCAGTCGTCTTGTCAGTGTTTTGATCGTCTATCAACTATCCTAAGAGAGTTTTGAGATTCGGGGGTTATCTCAATTCTTAATTGTTTTCATGTTTTGGGATCTCATGGAATTTAGTTTGAGATTATGAGATAGCTTATAATTATGAGATAGTTTATAATGAATTTAACAACAAACACTTGTATTTCATTCAAACACCTAACTGGTACAAGGTTCTTAAAAAGTTCACATAGTATTCACACAACCTTTAAACAAAAACAAAAGCACAATGCCTAGCATATTGAAGCCTAAACAAACAAATACGGACAAAAGTAATGGATAATTGTCTCGCATTCCCAAGTTGCTTCGTAAATGCCATAGCAGCACCACTGCACTTCCACATGCCAAAAGCCCTTTGGTCCCATACTGAGCCCTATTAATTATGACAACTGGTATCTCCAGGTACATTTTTGGACTGTTAAAGTCGATTGTCGGGTTATGTGGATTGATGATTCCTCTCCTATCCCTTGGCTTCTATGTCTATATCCATGTTGCATTTATCTAGTCCTCTAATAGCCTTTTGAATCCCGGTAGTATCTTCAGACGGTAGGTAGTTTTATAGCATCTTTCCAATACCCTTAGCGGACCCTTATATCTTGGAAAAGACTTGGGCTTTTTCAACTTCTACGTCCTTTTGGGGGAACACTCTCGCATACACTCGTTCTCTGATACGATAGTCTTTGCGGTAGTCCTGGCGACTCTAGTAGATTACTGCATCCGTTGCTTCATCATCATCTGGCTCTGGTGGCGGTGACTCTAACAGATTATAAAAAAAGGTGATGGCTCGCTTCTCGTTCTCGTCGTCGTTCTCAAGTCCCTCCTCATCATCTACTCCGAAGTCTGCTGCGTCCCCTACTACATCAGGTTCTTCGTTTGCTCGTACTTCCTCAACCTCTTGTTCTCCCTGAGCTGGCCACTCGTCCGGAAACATCCATGCTAGCAAAAACACGTTTATCGGGTCTTACTCTTCAGCAGGTTCTTCCTTCGGATCTGAATCCTCTGGTTCCGATGCTGCCCACAGTTCCCCAGCTGGTACTGCGTCGGATGCCATCTAAAAGAAAGAAAGATAGAGAAAATCCTAAGGTAAAGATTTTTAAGTTGTTAAATTATACGTGATAACTTAATAGTACAGACACTCTACAGAGTTTCTACGCCACACAACTCGTAATCTCCCATTTTCGAAGGCCTGAAAGTTCACTAAATCTAAGCTCCAATACCAACTATGACGTCCCGTTCCTTGGGGACGTCAGGACATACGTAACTATAAATAAAGGACATATTCTAACCGAACATTCATAAGTACATATGATAATTGATACATCATTAATGGTTCATAATTTGTTCCAAATACTTAATGATTACAGTCATCTAGAAATTTTAACAAAAGTTACATTATGTCTGTGGAAAACTGAATAAAAGATAAAAAAAGGTAGGCATCCCAGGTCTTCAAGCGGTAAAGTTGGGATCTGCTGGCTTCTGCTACTCTCTTCGCTCCTTGAAGTCTTTTTCTCCTATGAATGTACCCTCGGTAAACTGTTCTTCTTCTTTACCTGTGGTACGAATGCCACGAGCCGGAGCCCAGAAGTAAATTTCCTAAATCGTCTAACAAACTCACAACAAAATATCCTACAATACATATCATATAGTACCCAATACAATTTTAAGGCCAAATAGACAGATAATTTAACGTTTTTAACAGGGTAAGCATATGTAAGAACAAATGTGCGAGTGCGTGATGCAGATGATTGCAATGCAGTTGCTGAACCCAATTATAAATCAATCAATCAAATTTTGAGTAACATCTTTACGTTCCTATACGTTAGGCTCCTGTACACCAACGTTCCCGATCACGACGACGTATAGTCGACGTTTGGCTCAAGACGTGGCACGGCTCAGGACATAACACAGCTCAGGACGTATATGACCCAAGGTCGATCATATCCAACATGATAATCAGAATGGTACCATTACGTTCCAGTGCGTTAAGTTCCTGTTCGTCAGCATTCCCGATCACAGTGGCGTATAACGGATGTTCGGTTCGAGACGTGATACGGCTCAGGACGTACATGGCCCAAAGTCTGTATATCCTCTATAATAACCCACATGGTACCACTACATTCCCGTACGTTAGGTTCCCATTCATCAGCGTTCCCAATCATAGCTGCGTATAGCGGCTGTTCGGCTTAAGACATGATACGGCTCAGGACATAACACGGCTCAGGATGTATATAGCCTATTATCAACACTCCCATCAACAAGGACTCTCTAATCATGATATTATTCCAAATCTTCCATCCTTATTCTAAATCCTTTGACTAATAACTTGCGCACAAAACCCAACCCACAAGATCCCCCAAGTGCAATGCAATGATGCTTATGGTACAATAAGTCGTATCTTGAAGTATAACTTAACAATAGCATGGGATGAGACTAAACATGGCATGGCGCATAGCGTAAAATACAAGTCTTTAGAACATAAGGTACAACTTGCTAAAACATCAAATACAAGCATGCGAAGCACAACCATAATTTATGCGACATAGAATCGAACTATCGACATGGGTTCATTTATTTAAAATCATTATTTTCATACAACAGTTATTTACCAAGTTCATATAAAGTCCATAAATTCAAGTTTCACAAAATAACACACCATTCGTATACTTATCTAAATTTAGGTAAATATTTAATTGCTAAATTTAAAGTTGCGACATTGTTTTGAAGTACTTAGACATTGATTTAATTTCTAAACTTTGAACTCTAATTAGATAAAAATATTTTTTATAACATTAATATTTACCACCAAGGCCAATTCTTAAGGTAAAAAGGTCATTTATTTTATTTTAGTAAAAACTCTTGAGCATTTTACAAAGAAAATTATAGAAATTAAGCCTCTATTGGTCACGGTTGAGGGGAATCAATTTGAGAGCTATGGTTCTAAATTTTGGTGGGGTTCTAGTTTAAGATGTCCCCTATAAGTTTCATGTTTTGTGCTAAGGCAAGTTATTTGGAAAGTGTTTGAGATCTTGACCAATTTATAAAAATGGTTCAGCTAGCTTAAAAAGGGTTTGCAAAATGTGATTTTAGCAGAGAATGCTCAAAACCTTTGGGGTATCATCCGAGGGTATTTTGGGCTGATTTTTGCTTAGTCATTAGTTTAATTGGAAGATATGAATGTAATATTGACAATTACATTCACATAGTGTAAGTGCCATAATTATAACAATTAACAACAATAACAAGTTGTAATTGTCAAAAATGTTAGCAATAATTGATGGAATAATGAAAAGTCGCAATGTGCTTAGTGTGGATGTGTAAATTAAGAAATTAATTAAAGCGACTAAATTACATGAAGCATATTAAATAATAAACGAGGTTAACTATATAAACAAAATAAATATGCGAATTGAATTTAAATTTAACCTGATCACTCCAAAAGAGAGGGAATGGAGTTAGAAGGATCGGGGATCCAAACATGATACCTGAATTGCTTAGAAATCCTCAAGTCGGGGAATGGTGCGAACGATCCAATCCTCAAGATCCAAGTTAGGGTGTCGAAGGTTCGGCTCTCGGTATTTTGGCAGGGCTTCGACGTTGGGGCTCAGAATTGCTCGGCGACTTGGCAGAGCTTCTCTCTCTAAACTTCTATCTAAAATTTTGTCCTCGAAAACGAACCAGGGGTACGGTATTTATAGATTTCTTCAATTAATGTGGTGTTGCCACGTTTTTGGACATGTCAGGCCATTTTTGAAGTTGTCGGTCGCCAGTTTTGAAAAAGTTCTAGAAGCTTCTTATGCCAGTCGCCTCTATGCAAGTTGGCGGTTGCTAGGTTAGAATTGGCAGTCGCCCGGTTGGAGTTAGCAGTCGTTGGGTAAGGACATGGCGGTCGCCACAAAAAGGTGAAGCTTCCAAGAGGTTTTATTGGCTGTCACCACAATAGAGTTGGCGACCCTATGGTTCAATGTAGTAGTTCAATGATGATTTTACTTGTTTGAAGGTTTTGATGATTGGGTTTAAATACCGAGCTTGGATCATTTCCCGAGGATTATACTGAAGCACCATTCTGGTTGTTTTCATCATCAAATTTACCTAAGATTAGGCAGTATCAAGTTGGGGTGTCTACAGTTGCCCCTCTTTGATATAACTTGCATAGCAACGCGTGATACAAGTTATATCAAAGATGTAGAGACAATATCCATTTGACCGAGCCGTCAATCTTAGGTCACAAACACACAAGCATGCATATGATGTTGGTCGTACTCGAATTTCTATGGAGCTGCCTATGTACACCTTTGCTAGGGATCAGACCAAAACGTAGTTCATGGAAAAAAATGCATGGATGGAAGATAAAAATTTGATGCAGATGCTAACATGATGCAGATGCTGATGTGATCGAACAAATCCTAAAGATCGAGTCAATATCTAAAAGGAGCACAAACAAGTCAAAGATCGAGTTGAGATCTAAGAACTCGGCTGGGGAAAAAATAATTAAAAGGATCGAGTCAAGATCCTAGAAATTATCTTAATCGGAAAAGCAATAACGAATTGACAGATCGAGTCAAGATCCACCATTTCGGAATGATAGCGAGGGATAAATTTATTAAAAAGTCAAGTTACGGCTTAAAACTATTCATATTGGGAAGAATAACCATGAAGTAATAGGTCGAGTTAAGACCTAAAAACTCGAAATGAGGTACGAGATAAAAATAATTAAAAGACAAGTTACGGTTTAAAATTAGATTTATCGGGAAGGATAACTACAAGTTAATAGGTCGAGTTAAGACCTAAAAATTTGAGACAAAACACGGAATAAAAATAATTAAAAGCCAAGTCACGGCTTAAAATCAAACTTACTGGGAGAAAACACGAATTAATAGGTCGAGTCAAGACCTAAAAACTTAGATGCCTAGTGCACTAGGGCATGGGGTCCCTAGTCTTCTACTAGGATGTGTAAGATTTGTCTGGAGCACCAGGACTTAGGCTGCCTAGTCTTTTAGGGCTTAAGAGATTTGCTTGGTGCACTAGGTGCCTAGTCTTCTAGGGCTTGAGAGATTTGCCTAGCGCACCAGGGCTTGGAACATAAGATGCATAGCACATTAGGGCTTAGGAAACCTAAGACGCCTTCTAGACTTAAGACCTAGACGCCTTATGGACTAGGACTTGTAGAAAACCTATGACACTTTTTGGACTTAGAACCTAGACGCCTTATGGACTAGGGTTTGAAGAAAACCTAAGATACCTTATGGACTAGGATTTAGAGAAAACCTAAGACTCCTTATGGACTTAGGACCTAGACGCCTTATGGACTAGGGTTGAGAAAACCTAAGACACTTTCTGGACTTAAGACCTAGACGCCTTACAGACTAGGATTTGAAGAAAACCTAAGACGCCTTATGGACTAGGGTTGAGAAAACCTAAGACACTTTCTGGACTTAAGACCTAGACGCCTTACAGACTAGGATTTGAAGAAAACCTAAGACACGTTTTGGACTTAGGACCTAGACGCCTTACGGACTAGGATTTGAAGAAAATCTAAGGCACCTTCAGGACTTAGGACCTAGACGCCTTATGGCCTAGGGTTAAGAAAACCTAAGACACCTTCTGGACTTAGGACCTAGATGCCTTATGGATTAGGGTTTAAAGAAAAAAAAACCTAAGACGCCTTCTAGACTTAGGACTTAGACGCCTTATGAACTAGGGTTTGGAGAAAATCTAAGACACATACTAGACTTAGGACCTAGACGATTTATGGACTAGGGTTTCAAGAAAACCTAAGACACCTTCAGAACTTAGGACCTAGACGCCTTATGGACTAGGGTTGAGAAAATCTAAGACACCTTCTGGACTTAGGACCTAAATGCCTTATGGACTAGGGTTTAGAGAGAACCTAAGGATTATCACTCACACACGAACGTAGGGTTAGATTTGCCTGGCGTACCAGGGCTTAGGGTTCTTAATCTTCTACTAGGACATGCAAAAACTAAAGAATCGTTACTCACACACGAACCTAGGGTTTAAAAGATTTGCCTGGTGCACCAGGGCTTTGGGTTCCTAGTCTTCTACTAGGACATGCAAAAAAAATAAAGGATCGCCACTCACACATGAACCTAGAGTTAGGGAGATTTTCTTGGTGCACCAGGGCTTAGGGTTCCTAGTCTTCTACTAGAACGTGTAAGATTTGCCTGGCGCACCAGGGCTTAGGGTGCCTAGTCTTCTAGGGCTTGGGGTTCCTAGTCTTCTACTAGGACGTGCAAAGATTTGCCTAGTGTACCAGGGCTTAGGGTGTCTAGTCTTCTAGGGGTTAAAAGATTTGCCTGGCTCACCAGGCTTAGGGTGCCTAGTCTTCTAAGGCTTGAAAGATTTTCCTAGCGCACCAGGGCTTAAGGTGCCTAGTCTTCTAGGCTTGAATGATTTTTCTGACGCACCAAGGCTTAGGGTGCCTAAGAGTCGTCTTGCGAACCTAGGACCTAGACAACACTTCGCATATGACTAGCATTTGAAAGAAGTTCACCTGGCGCACTAGGGCTTAGATCAACGAACCATTTCTAAGGGCTGCTACACAGCTTTTAGGATCCACGGGCTCATGTTTTCTGCTTTGTTCTTGAAGAGTTATGCCCCATTGTAGAGGAGTTCACTGTCATTCTTAATCTCATCCCACAGGAGTTCATGCCAATACCTTCCATGTTCATCATGCATCCTTGTGATCTGACTGGCCATGAGGTTTCTTTCTTCATCCATAGGGATTCATTAGACACAGATTTTGTCCTACCGGTGCCCTTGGTGACTTTTTAGTTGCGGTGCCATTATGTTATGTGCATCTGTCTGTTCCCCAGTACCCTCTGGTTTCCTGTGACGACCGGGTTAGCACTATTCTAGTAGATATTGCTAAGCAAATAAAGGTAGGGAAGGACTTCATGCCCATAGTTTTGGTTGAGCCCCTGATTGGTCTAGTGCTATCCACCTAGGTGTAATCACGTCTTTTGCCAGTAGTCCTCTGCTTCTCCAAGGTGAAACTTAAATCTCTTATTTTCTCTACTCTTCTCTCCTTTTGCTAATCTTTCTCGATTTTTACCTATTTTCTCTCTTCTCAGATCTGGCTGATAGAGAAAGTAACTCTTCTACAAAAATAGGGTTCGAAAGGATACAGCGCTGTTGCCTTTGTTTATCATTCTTTTTATTCGATATGCATTACTGAGGCTGCTTGGAGATAATATCTTTCTTTATTGACTAGAAGAGACATCACTTGATAGTGCTCCTAGTGGCAGATCCCTTTTATGACTTTGACTATTATGGACCATCCAGATGTCTTGCCGATTGGTCTACAGCTATCCACCTTCTATTATCCACACCAGATCATGAGGTAATTTGGTCGAGGTCAGATCATATTTCACGGCGTATGGGGTCGTATTAATTTATCTTCCCTTCAAGCCCTATTTCTGGCACAGTATTTGGAGGCTTGGCTATCTCGTTCACTGATGGAGATGCAAGAGCTGTCCCATATTGAGATCCCTGAGGAGTACAAGGCGTGGTTGGTTCAAGATAAAGAGAGCAGAAACAAATAAGATGGAGAAGAACAAGTAGCAAAGAGAAGAAAGATCTGAGAGGTCTGTTTTTCTATTAGAATTTTGTAGCTTTCTTCTCTATTTAGAGTTTGGGACTTGCGTACCCGTCCTTTATTTTCAAAACCTTGTGGTTGTAGCTGAAGTAATGAAAATCTCACGTTTATCTAAAAAAGGTTTCCAATTATTTAAAGTTTTTTGATTCTTGCAATTAAACAACTTTATTATCAAAACTCAAAGATAAATTTTCATTGATCATTACTCAGATTAAAAGATGGCTAAAACAAAGAAGGTGGCCAGACTTCTTAAAAGAAGCTGCCTTCGTATCCCAAAAAGTGGAATCAGGCCCGTAACATAGTTCGAGCTCGGTTTGCTCTCGGGTATTGACACTCTCCTTTTGTGATGCCCTAACTTTTGCCTAAATTGTCTTTTCAATTTTTAACTCAGCGATCTTTTATTTTAACTTTATTTTTATCTCAAGGGTAGTATTGTTTTTGAGCTGGTCCAAGTTAATTGGAGTGGAGAACGGGTTACCATCTGGATCCATGATAATTACAACACCACCAGTCACAATAGTCTTGATCAGATATGGCCTGGCCCAATTCGACTTGAACTTGCCTCTTGGATCGAAAATAGGAGTCTTGATTTCCTTAAGAGCCAAGTCACCTTCTCTCAAGGCCCGAGTCTTGACTTTCTTATTGAATGCACGAGCTATTCTCCTTTGGCATCCTTGTATGTGAAATAGGGTTTATAATCTTCTTTCATCGATTAAGAGAAACACTTCCATCAAATTCTTCTGCCATTCTTCTACGGGTTGAGCCACATTTTATACTTCTTGGTCATTTCAAAAAATTTCTGCAACACTATGATATGGCCATCTCGATTTGTGGACTTCACAATCATATCGTCTACATACACTTCAACTTTCTTATGTTTCATGTCATGTAACAAGGTAGCTATGGCCCTTTGATAGGTAGTCCCTACATTTTTAGGTGCCCCACGGCGTAATGAGTGTCATCTTTTCTCTGCCTTTAGGGTCCATTAAGATCTGATTGTACCCAGAGAAGCTATCTATAAATGATAAAAGAGCGTGCTCCGCTGTGCTATCTACCAAGACGTCATTGTGTGGTAATAGAAAGTCGTTCTTCGAACTTGCCTTCCTGAGATTCTAAAAATCCACATAGACACTAATGTATCCGTCCTTCTTTAAGACTGTCACAATGTTAGCCACCCACTTCGGATACTCGGTTACCATAAAGAATTAAGCATTGATCTGCTTCGTGACTTCTTCTTTGATCTTCGGAGCTCATTCTAGCCGTATCCTTCTCAATTTGATCGGTTTGGCATCGGGATCAATTTCGGGCATATCCTCATATGATCATGCAAAAATATCTTTGAATTCTTTTAATAGAGTCATTAATTGTTCACATTCAACTGAAAATAAAGAAGAACCAATTTGGATAATTTGTGGGTAAATTTCATTATTCAGATTTGTTGACAAGGTTTCTTCAATTATTGGTTAGGCACGCATTTTTTTTCTCTTTTTTTAATTAAAGTTTTTAATTCTTCGGGGACATCCCTTTCAAATTCAAAATCATCAGAAAGCGTACAAAATAAATCAAACAACACAGAATAATCAGACCCTTCGTTTATTTCATTGATATCGAAGAGAGCATGGATTATAAATTAAAAGCAAAAGAAGAGTTTGCGCAGATAGATATGTCCTCAAACTTGACATCTAACTAATCAGAACGAAACAAAAACTTACAAGACTCTGACTTGACTCGAGACTTGAATCATGCAAAATACAAAAATTAAAAAACCAGCTTTGATATTTGATGCAGATGGAGGTGGGATGACCTTGTTGTCAATGAGATCTTGAATGTCATGGCGAAGTTTCAGACATTTGTCGGCTGGGTGTCCGTGGCTCTGATGGTATGAGCAATTTTGGGTAGGATCATAGCGCAGTGGTAAAGGGCTAGGAGGTGGCATTGGATCAAAAAGCTTTATTAACCCTTTCTCGACAAGTCGATTCAGGGCCGTGGATAGAGAGATATTAAGGGGAGTGAAAACTCTGCTTAGCGTTTTCGACTATGACGGCTGGTTGTTTCTGGGAGGAAGTGATGAAGGTGAAGAATTCGGTCAATCTGATTGGAGGTTTAGCAAATTTACCTCGTTAGAGCGAGATGCAGGGTTAGTGGAATGGGTGGGATGATTTTGGTTTTTGGATGGGTAAGGTCTTTTCAGCTTTTGGCTCGGCACGGCCTTCTCGATATCACCAGACTGGATTGCATCTTCTATCTGAACCCCAGCATCAAACAACTGCTCGAATGTGGAGAGCAGTTGTGTGATCAGGTAGCGTTTCGGGGGGGATTGCAGATTCTTGACTAGAATCCTCACCTGTTCATTTTTTTCTAGTCGGTTTGTCATTTTAGCTGCCTTTCCCCTTCACCTGGTCAAAAAATCTGCAAATGACTCTCTACTTTCTTGACGAGTGGTCTCTTGCTCCCGAGTGGTTACATCTAGATGGACATTATAACTGTACTGACTAACAAATGCTGTAGCTATGTCCTCCCAGGTTCTGGTCTTAGCTACATCGAGGGAGAGAAACCATTTCTAGGCAGCCCCAGAAAGAGATCAGTGAAAGAGCTGGGCCTTCAGTTGGTCATTAATTTCCATTGGCGATAGGGTATCAACATACATTCGGAGATAAATTTTAGGATCTCCAGTTCTGACAAATTTTTCTATGTTGGGCATTTTAAACTTATTCGGGAGCTTAGTGTCTAGAAAAAGGTAAAGTCTTCCAACATCGAGCATATATTCCTCGACTCCCTTAGCCTTTCTAAGGACCTTCTCCATCCGGTTAATCTTCTCAGCCAATGCAGATTCTTTGGACTGAGCTGTGTTTTTTTCCTCAACTATCACTTGACGAGGGATCCGTGTTGGTGGCAGAACAATTTGTGGTCTATCAGGAACCTGATTGTCATCCCAAAATTTTTCCCCGTTACCATTCGGGTCATCATGTTGTTCATTTAGTACTGGAAAATGGGCTTGAATCTCCCAGATCTGTGCCTGACATTGCACCTGAGCCTAGGTCTGCTAATCTACAGCTCTCTGTATATCAGTAATCGCCCTCATTAGGGCTGCCAGATTCACCTCATTTTTTTCTATTTCAGACGATTCAGCTGATTGTTCAGATATCCTATAGAGTCTGTCTATTACTGATTTAGAGACACATATTGATTGTAATCTTCTCGGCTCAATGGTCTAAACCTGAAGAAAACCTGGATCCCAAAAGAAGAATAGCCAGTGTCAAGCACTTCTCTAAATGAAACTCGAACAAAACATCCTAGATACCCAAAACGGCAAGCAAATAATCACTGATACTGAAGCAATACCGCTATTAGGTTCATACTGGCAGCATAACAACAGGGCGATCCAAAAACCATAATGATGGCTAAGAAGGGAATCAACTAAATTTTAGAGGGAAGGTTCATCTAAACAATGAAATGGGCTGCATTTTGGCAAGAAAACTGTTCTAATCCTCAAGAGATCGGTTCAAACTAGGATTCTAATGGGCAACGCTTTGATAGGAAAGCAAGACTAGCTCACACGGGTATAAAAAAGGTTCTAAGAAAACGAGCCTAATACAACAACGGGGAACAGCCCAACAACTAGGGAAGAACTCGGATAGAGAGATAAACTATCCTAGAGACTTCAAAGCAAAGCACGGGCATGACCTCGAGAAGAAAACGACGACGTGAAAACTAAACAAGGCGAAAAACAAAACATGGGTAAGGACCCAAAGGAAAAACTAACCTACACAACAAAGGGATAATAAAAAAACCCAGACTAAAACTCGAAAAAGGGCTATCCTAAGCCAAACAAACAAACCTAACAATATGCAAACAAAACATACAATTAAAAAAACACATATTCCTACTAGGGTTAGCAGCACCTAATGGGGGGTTCTAAACTACTGCATGCAAAAGGCCAATTTTAGTCAATCGAACAGGGTACCTTCTGAATAGAGCTGGGTATATACCTCCCATGCCGGACATGGTCAAACAGTATGCCCGAACTCTTTTACTGCACCTATGATAGCGTACAACCAATAAGGGTTGCCTGTCTTCCCAACAATCCCTGAAACGGATGAACATTTAGGGCATCAGGTCGACCAGGTAGGGGTTTTGAAGAACAATTCACATGCATGCAGAAATGTAAATGAGAAATTCTTATTAAGAACCAATGATGTTTTCAAGTCTAGCCCTCTTATTTGATTTTATAAACTAATCTCCAGCGGTGTCGCCAAAAACTACTGTGGCGCTGAGATTTTCGGAGTTTTTTGAAAATAGTCAAAAATAAGAGAATTCAAATATGTTTAGAAAATATTTTAATACCTTGAAAACTAAATTTTTGAAAACTCTTTTTTGTTGAAAATAGAGTCGCCACTTAGTTTTTGAGAAAAACAAAAAAAACAAAAATGGCTACTGATCTTTAAAACGTTTAACCAGATAAACAGGGTTCGGGGGCTAAGGTACGAATCAAGAATGGTGTTAGGCACCCCGTTCGCCCAACCGTATGGTTGGCCTCTACTAATCATCATTGGTTCTTTTAATAGGATTTCTCAAATGCATGCAAATAAAAAAAATTGAGGCAAATAGGGAACATCTAAAATCAAATATGAAAAATACATAACATACGTATATAGAACACCAAATAAAACCAATATAAAAAAAAGACATAAGTCCTACGTCATGCAATTTCTAACTGAAAGATACATGGAGCATTCCCACATGCGATATTATTAAAACCACCTAAACTAACATGATTCAAAATAAAAGAACAAAAATATGCTAAAAGTCTTTAAAATCAAATATGCTAAAAATGGACATAATCTTTGCTAACTAATTTAAACATACTTTCAAATGAAATAAATAAAATATTCTCTAAAACTACCATGCATATTGTCAAATTGTATAAAAGTAACTAAAATAAAAGGATGACAAAAGAACACCTAAAGATTAAAGGAAAAGAAAATAAAGAAAAGGTCTACAAAAGAAAGTTAAAATAAAAAAGGGTTAAAAAATGCTATTAAACTAATAAAAAGAAAATCCAACTATTCTCGTTTTATATTTTAAAAGAGACAAAAGAAAATAAAAGAAAAATAAAATAAAAGAGAAGAAAATTACACTTAAAGATAAAAATTAGCTTAAAAGACTTTTTATGATTTTTAGGGTTAACAAAATAAAAAAAATTAAATAAGTACTATGAAAAGAAAATAAAGTTATAGAAAAAGAAAAAGAAAATTGAGTTTTATAAGAAAAATAAATACTAGCATTAAAAGAAAAAAAAATAAAAATTAAAATATTATAAGAAAATTTAAAATTAATAATAAAAATGAAAAATAAAATAAAATACTAGAAAATGAAATTACACTAAAGAAAAAGGAAAAGAAAATAGAGCTAATAAATAAAAAGAAACATTAAACTAATATTATAAGAAAAGAAAAAAAATGCTAGAACATTAAACATACTAATAAAATAAAATGACATTAAATTAATATTACAAGAAAAAAAATAAAAAATAAAATGGTACATTGAAAGGAAAAATCTACATTATAAGAAGAAAAGAAAAATAAATAAAATATTACGAGGAAATTAAACTACATTAAAAGAAATGGGAAAAAAAAGAAATGAAAAATAAAAGCTAGTGAAGGAACATTAACTATATAAAAAAGAAAATGAACATTAAACTAAAAAAAAAAAAAGAAATGAGCACAACTATTTAATTGGAAAATATGAATATAATATTGACAATTACATTCACATAATATAAGTGCTTTGATTATAACAATTAAAATATTAACAAGTTGTAATCGTAAAAAATGTTAGCAATAATTGATAGAATAATGAAAAGTAGGAATGTGCTTAGTGTGGATGTGTAAACTAAGAAATTAATTAAAGCGACTAAATTACATGAAGCAAGTTAAATAATAAACGAGGTTAACTATATAAACAAAATTAATGCGCGAATTAAATTTAAATTTAATCCGGTCACTCCAAAAGAGAGGGAATGGAGTTAGAAGGATCAGTGATCCAAATAAGATACATGGATTGCTAAGAAATCCTCAAGTCGGGAAATGATGCCAATGATCCAATCCTCAAGATCCAAGTTAGGGTGTCAAAGGTTCGGCTCTCGGTACTTCGGCAGAGCTTCGGCGTCAGGGCTCGAAATTGCTCGGTGACTCGGTAGAGCTTCTCTCTCTAAACTTCTGTTTAAAATTATGTCCTCGAAAACGTACCAAGGGTACGGTATTTATAGATTTCTTCAACCAATGAGGTGTTGCCATGTTTTTTTGACATGTTAGGCCATTTGGAGTTAGCGGTCGCCAGGTCCATAGCTGGAAGTCGCCACTTTTTAAAAGGTTCAAGAAGTTTTTTATGGCGGTCACCACTATGCAAGGTTGGCGGTCGCCAGGTTGGAGTTGGCGGTCGCCAAGTTGGAGTTGGCAGTTGCCGAGTATGAACATGGCAGTCGCCACAAAAAGGTAAAGCTTCCTAGAGGTTCTATTGGCAATCACCACAATAGAGTTGGCGACTCCAAGGGTCAATGTATTGGTTCAATAAGGATTTCACTTGTTTGAAGGTTTTGATGATTGGGCTCAAATACCGAGCTTGGATCATTTTTCGAGGATTGTACTGAAGCACCATTCTAGCTCTTTTCATCATTAGATTTACCTAAGATTGGGTAGGGTCAAATTGGGGTGTCTACAATCATCCCTTTCGGTTAAGGTTTGATGTATGTGGTTTCAACCGTGTGATGGATTAGGTACATCATGAGCCATGCTGTGTCATGTGCCGTGTACTCAGAATGGGGTATAGACGGGAACATATTGGATGGGAGCATAGTAATCCTTGGCCAGGTGTATGTTGAGATAGAAGAACGTGAGTGGTTCTAGAGATATTCCCTGGTAGCCAGGATGTTGACGGTAGTTAGAGTAGCATTTTGAGGATGTTGTTGGGAGTCTGAGTAGTTCTGATGACCTTGGACGTTGTCAACCTCCTTGAGGTTTGAGAATTGAGTTACGAGTGAGTAAGGTCGAAGATATGGGGATGAGTATGAGTGGCAGTTATGCTGGAATGAGTATGAGTTGCAGATGTGTTGGAATGTGTAAGGGTTTGGAATTACGATTTTAACATGCGATGAGTATCAGTTCTGTTGAATTCCTACGAGAATGCAGGTCCGCAGTTTGGCCGTTATCTTAGTGACTATGAGATTTTGTTAGGAACCGTGCTCGGTGCATGAGGTTCGACGGAACTGTAGACGGGTTCGATAATGTGGTTGGCTTAGTGCTGAAACAACGTATCTTGAGTGTGATATATCAGGAGGCTGTTTGTGTTCGACCTTTGGTTAAAAGATGGGTATGTTGTTTGCTTATGGAAACGAGGTGTGGAGAACTAAGGTTCAGCAGTGTACCATGTGGTTTGGCTGGCCTGGGGCGATAGGTGAGAAATAATAGATTACGATGCATGTGATCGGTGTGTGCTTTGAGAGCGGAAGTGCGAGACGTGTCTGCATGGTTAAGGGAGTTAGTAGTAACTCTGGATGGAAGGTCTCAGGATTGGGTTTCCTTTGTTCGGTGCCGTACACTTTCTATGAGAGCTACTTGGACAGTGAGCTTGAGGCCGTGATGTGGCTGTGATTTACCTGGCATGAGTTAGATGAGTAAGCGCAACCTTATGGAGTGTGGTCTTGGCGTGATGGGAATGTTAACGTATGTCTCCGTGTATGTTTCCTGATGGGCTTTAGTCCTATGGATGTGTTGTATAAGGTATGAGGGTTGATGGTGTTCACATATGTGTGAATGAGGTCTGGGAGATGAGCGCTTGGTATAGCAAACGATCCGAGTATCGTGATCAGAGTTCTTTGGAGGCCAAGTGTTGGTGAGTACTGGAAGTACACTGAGGTTGGGTCATGATTTCTTGTTGACCCTTTTCTTTTCTTTGGATGGAGAGAGATTTTCCTTGTTGACGGTTGTCTGGTACGAGTTGTTTCATCTTGATTGGATGTAGATGCCGGGATCTTGATCGATTCAAATTTGGTTGTGTTTTGAGACTGTGAGAATCTCAGTGGATTTTATACTCGTGTTGTGACCCTTAGAGTTGTGACTCGGGAATTTGTATCGCCGTGATTAGGTGATTACAGGACTGATTCTTCGTGACTTCAACGCATGGTGTGAGACGCTCTACATCTGAACGTCTGTGTGTGGGACCGGGGATCCGACTGCTCCCGCGGTTAAAGACCATAAAGAATTACATAGTGGGGTTAGTATTATCCCGCGGTAAAAGACCGTAAAAGAGTACGTATGTGTTTGGCAAGCATAGTAGGTTGTGGTAACCTAGATAGAGTATGACTTATTATATATGATGGTTGAACCAGTTGGGTTGTGTTCCCTGTGAGGTTGAGTTGGTAGACCAGGAATGCTTGTTCTTGTAGACAAAGGAGTTAGTGTTGAGACGCAGAGTTCTTTTCTACAGTGATTAGCTGAGGATCATTAACCATTGTGTACAGCTTGTTCTGGATTGTGTGGGTATGGTTGTACCTCTAGTTCTTAGCAGAGTGGGAGTTTTGGCAGAACAATGTGGCTGTGATAATCATATGGTGGGTTCTTGACAGCCTTTTGTGAGTCTGGTTTGAGTTCTGCTTGGGGCTTTGAACTGCTTAGAGTTCTTGGAGTCGAGGAGTGGTTATCGACTGTGGTAAGTGTTGTGCTTTGGCATAACTATTGTTTGTTTGGATGGTGGTCCCGAGAGTATGATACGGTATGAATCAGGGAAGATACGATGTTTGGGAAGCCTTGGTTAGCGTGGTCTATTCGGACCGACGTGATTGCTTGGTTAGGATCGAAAGGGTCGTGATGAGTTCTATATATGAGGAACTTGCTAAGTGTAAGAGGCAAGTTTTGGTTGGTGTTTTAGGTTCGAATATTCTGCTATTGTGAACTCAAGAAATTGATGTAAGTGTTCTGCATTGAGGTTGATCTGTAGCCTTGGCATCAGTGATCTGATGGCGAGACGGTGAGTAGTGCAGTAATATGTAGTGACATGCTGTTGCACGGGGGACATGATTGGGTTTGCATAGGTTATTGGATACCTATGAGATGTTCTGTCTGCGTGACGTGTGTGGTTAAGTGACTCGTTTGGGTCAGGTGACTTTGTGGCTGTGATGCCGGAGTAGTTTTTCGGTTATGTGGAACCTGGTCTGGGACAGTGGTGTGTTACCTAGTGTTTGTTTTGTGTGAAAATTGTGGTTCATGATGGAAGTTTGAGTAGAGGATGAAGGTTTGGAGGGAATGGATTCTTTGGTATTCCAGGTGAGTAAGTGAGCTTCACTCTAGAGTCGGGTGTTTGTGTTGTGGCTCGTGGATGGGCGTTGTGTCAACTTCGTGGTGGCATTGTTAGCATCAGCAGGGTGATGATATGGTATCAATGTCGGTGGACGTTTGGTGAGCGTCAAAACCTGAGTAAAGTTTATGCGTGGAGTGTGTTACTTTGTGTGATCGATGTTAGGGGTCGACATCTTATGTTTGGACTCGTGGAGATAGTCCTTGGTGTGCTTCATGAGATGTGAGTGAGCCAGTGTGTGGCAGTGAGAATGGGGTGGTAGTCCCTATGTCTAGGAATAGGGAGTGTTTGGGATCAAGTTCCATGGTGGATTGGTCTCATGTGAGGCGTTTGTTGCTGGAGTGGTTGTGTTCGGCGTGACTTATGTTTCAAGGTTTGGCAGCGTGCGTTGGATCTTGATCTGATGTTTCATGATGACTTGCCCATGAGCGCAGTCTGTATGGAGGTTGATTCTTCAAAGACGTGTATACTTGGTATCAGTCTTGTGACGATGGTTTCGAGATTTCAGTTGCTAGGGAATTTCCTTGCTGTTACGTAGTGTTGTTCGGTTTGCATTAGAGATTGTTGACGGTTGATGGGTTGGTGTTTAGCTTGAGTTTCAGAGTTAAATTTCGGGGATGAAATTCCTTTAAGAAGGGGAGAGTTGTGAGACCCCGACCTGTTTCATTTTTTAAATGAATTAAGTATTGTTGCGAGTAGGAGGTAAAACATGACCTTAATGATGTTGTGGGTGAGTGTTTTGAGCTTGAATACGCGTGAAAGATATGTTTGGGGAAGAATATGCGGTTCTAAGAGAAATCTGGACAAAAATATGTGAAAAGCATGTGAAGAAAAGTGATATACCTTTACTAATTTGGTCATAACTCCTTGTCCAAAATGAATTTGGGTATGAGGTTTGAACCAATGGAGAGTAGACTTCCGAGGCTTCCGTTTGAGTACAAGAATGACCCTATTTGGTGTTCGGACAAAGGAGATATAATCGTTTAAAGTTGGGATAGCAATGTAGTGAAATGGGAAACTACTCGAGCGGTAAAAAGACCACTCGATCGGTCTGTTCGGGCAGACTGGAATTGCTTGGATTTTGTGCAAAGCTTATCTTGTAAGCTTCCTTCTCTCTTTCCTAAAACCCTAGACCACAAGCTCTGTCTTCTCTCTAGGTCTTGGGTGTGTTTGGACTCGGATCTTGGTGAATAGAGGGCGGATCCTTGATGTACTCGCCATGGGCATCACATCCATCCGAATGGAATTGTGTTTTGACGGCTTTGGTTTTTCGCCGGTTGGTAAAGCTTTGAGTTTGTAACTCTTTGAGGTAGGATCCTAGACTATGTTGTCTTTAAAGGGTGCTACGTGCAGTTATAAGCTTTTTCACCGGTTCAAAATGCTTTAAATGTCATATTTATATTTAAACCATGTTTTTCGGGTAAAAAGTATGTTTTACGCTTTTCTTAGTTCATTACATCATATGACTTGTGGATATTTAATTTTCAAAGGGTGGTTTTGAAAAAGGCAGATTTGTCAAAAATCTTGACACTTTGTGTTTTAGAGGTTTAGAGCTAACTTTTGGGGTTGAGTCTCAGTTTTGAAACGTTTTGTTAGAAACGGAAAAAAATATTTTGAGATGTTTTTTTTGATCTCCATATTTTATGGATGGATCTTTTTACATGTTTAATGTATAATTGTGAAAATATTTTTCGTAGTTGACTTACTGGTTAGTTTTTAAATGTTTCTCTAGACGGGCCGGGATAACGGGTATTTGGCACGAGTTGCCCTCGATGGAAGTCCAGAAACGTGCACAGAGTAGGTGCTTTGTACCTTCGGGTTAATTTCCATAAATTAAGTGGTGGGCGCTTTGTACGCTTGGATTTTGGGCCCATAAATTAAGCAGTTGCATTGTGGTGGCTTCATATAGAATTTGCCATTACCTAACAGGTCTTAAATAATTTAGGGAATAGGTAATGGGCAGAAGTCTATAGTGTTGGCCTAACAAGGCTTCAATGACCGTTTTGATAATAAAAAATCTATGTATCTAATTGTGCAAATTAAGTTTACAGAAAATATACATTTAGCACATACATAAAGTGGAAGCCATGATGCAAATTTCAAACACTTTAGCGACAAGCTTTTGGAATAAGACAAAGAATGAACGGTTGAAGAACTTCAAGAAGTGAAGAATTTCAAATGTATTATTAAGACGTATGTAAATTCACTAAAACTCATGGATATATGTTTTTGAAGCATATCGAATTCCTAAAA
Source organism: Heliamphora pulchella (assembly GCA_032270985.1). Taxonomy (NCBI): domain Eukaryota; kingdom Viridiplantae; phylum Streptophyta; class Magnoliopsida; order Ericales; family Sarraceniaceae; genus Heliamphora; species Heliamphora pulchella. Next base: position 26,745 of record JAULJZ010204312.1, read on the forward strand.
TATCTTTAAAATATTTTTCAAAACATAAAGTGATCAAAACCATTTGGAAAATCAATATTTTGGACTTTTTGCGCTCCAGCCGACTAATGAACTAAATCCAGTCGACTGAAAATGGTCTGTCAAACAAAGCTTTGAGATTCAACACAGTCCAGTCGACTGAGCTTCAGCTCCAGCTGACTGAATGCTGGTCCAGTCGATCGAACAATCTTTCCCAGTCGACTGAACAGGCTAAAAATTTGAATTTTGGCTAAAACAGTTAGTTTGACATTACCAAACATACCGCAATGGCTAGTCCAGGATTGCAGCCTATAAATAGAGCCTTTGAGCTCTTGTTTTAATCATCAAAAGTCTCTCAAACATGCTCTCTTGTTTCCTACTTCATTGTGCTTCAAAACTCTTGATTTTTTAATCGATTCTTGAGAGAAAAGATCATTAGATTTCTTATTGAGCTTCATTGACATATTCTTTTGAGAAGTGAGTTAGTGCTTTCAATTCTTGTACTCATTTTCTCATCATAGGAGCATTCTTTTGTACAGATTCTTGTTATTCATTTGTGTTTAAGAAAGGTATTTCTCAAAAAGAGACTAATCCGCCTACAAAGATTGGAATACTTGAGAAGGATACATTCTCAAGAGAGGCTACTCCGCCTAGACTAAGGAGAGAGGCTGCTTCGCCTATTGAAGAAGAAGTAGTAAGAAATCTTCATAGCGGTTGGCTTGAGGCAATGACGTAAACCGTTGCGCCGAACCTTGTAAAAATCGCGGTGTCGTTCTTCTATCTTGCTTACTTTTCTCTTTATTATATTATTGTTTATTATTGGATCACACACATCTTTTACACTTAAATTATTCTTTATTAAAATCCATTTTTGTATTTTAAGTTTTTAAGACAAGGAAGTTTTGAATCTTGTAATATTGTGAATTAAAATTAAAATACACTTGCATTTTAATCTTCAAACAAAAGTTTCAAATATGCGCTTAAATCTTCTATCAAAGGGTTTTGAATCTTATTTACAAGCTAATTAAAAACTACTTGTGCTTTAATCTTCTAACTTGAAAATATACTTCAAAATATAGTTGTGAATTAAAGTATCTTGCTTATAAGTGAATTAAAAGTTATACTTGGTTTCTAATATTTGAACATTTTTTTAAAAAATCCAATTCACCCCCCTTTTGGGATTACACACATACTATCAATTGGTATTAGGGCTAATCACATTATTCTTAACAAGTTTTTTTGTGAAAAAGATCTATGGCAGGTATTGGTGTATCCCCTTTTGGAGAGGATCAATTCTCCACACAGCCTCCAATCTTCTGTGGTATTAACTATATCTTTTGGAAGCAAAGAATGAGAATTTTCATTCAAACTATAGGTTGGAGGGTTTGGAGAGTAATCGTGCAAGGTAACTTCACTCCCACTAAAACTGTAGAAGATAAAGAAGTTCCTAAACTAGAAGAAAAAATGAATGAAAATGATATGAAGCAACTGCAAATAAACTCTAGTGCTATGAATACATTATATTATGTTTTAGATGCTAACGAATATAATTAAATAATGACATGTAAAAGTGAAAAAGAAATATGAAAAAAATTAAAAATTACTTATGAAGGCACACAAGATGTTCAAGACTCTAGGATTGATAGACTAATTAGCGAATATGAAAGCTTTAAGATGAATGATGATGAAACTATATCTAGTATGTACACTCGCTTTACTCATATTATTAACTCTCTTAATGCACTTGAAAAAATTTACCAATCTTATGAGCTCTTAATGAAAGTACTCAAAGCCTTACCACCTATTTGGAAAGCTAAGGCTATAGTCATATCCGAGGTAAGGAATCTAAGGATGATGACCTTGGATGAACTAATTGGCTCACTATTGACATATGAGCTCAAAATAAATAAAAGAGTCAACGAACAAAGCAAGGTCAAAAAGTCCATTGCCCTCAAGGCTTCAAAAGAAAGCTCCAGTGATGAAGATGAGAAGATAAATGATGATGAAATGGCCCTCATCACAAGAAGATTCAACAAATTCCTCAAAAGAGACAAAAAGCTCTCAAGAAGATTTCGAGGCACAAAATTTGACAAAAGAGATTCAAGCAAACGAGACTCCAAGAAAGAATCACTCACCTGCTACAATTGCAAGAAGACTGGGCACATCAAGCTTGAATGTCCTTTACTCCAAAAGGACTCAAAGAAGAAAAAGAAAGCCATGAAAGCAACCACATGGGATGACTCAGATTCAAACGAGTCAAGCACTAGCTCAAGCGATGAAGAAATGGCCAACTTCTGCTTAATGGAAAGCATAGATGAAGAGATAAATTCTCACTCTAATTCATACAATAAATCTAGTTCCTCTTACTCTATGCCATCATATGATGAGCTTAAAAATGAAATATTTAATTTACATTAAAGTCTTTTGAAATTAGAAAAGAAAAATTAAAAATTAAAAAATAAAAATAAAAAGCTCTCTATAGAAATTGAGGATTTAAGAACCTTAAATGAGCATGCCAAAAGTAAAAAAGAAAACATATCTAAAGAACATACCTTGCAAATAGAATCTTTGAAAAAAGAAAAACCTATTTTGAAGGTTAAATTTGATAAATTAACAAACATTTATAAAAATGAGATTTTTAATTTAACAAAAAAAATGACATGTTAAGAAAAGAACTCACAAATTTAAAAGGTAAAAATATTAAAAATGATATCTCTTGTGAACTAAAAAGAGAAGTAGAAGATTATTCAAAAATCATCTACAAATTCTGTAACGACCAGGTACAGACCCTAGTTGTAACAACCCGAATGATAACGACCCGTGTAAAGACCAAACCCAAACCCTAACCCTAGTATTTGTGACGGATAGTCCACGAGGCATAGTGTATGTAGAAGATTAAAAATTCCAACTCAACTCAAAAATCCTAACTCAACTCGAGAGCCATAAGTTCAGCCTGAAAACCCTAACAAGATCCAAAACTCAGGCTACAAAGCCTTAACACCCGGAGAGTCTCCTAACATTCTAAATTAAGTATATATTATGAAATAATGAATTAAAAATAAAAAATCCTCATAAATTGGATAAAATGACTGTTTTGCCCCTAATACAGCAAAAAATCTTAAAAAGTCAAATTTTGACATATGGATACCCTAAATCAATGATTTAAGTACAATTAAGTAAAAAAGGACAAAATAATATCAATAATGCCAAAAATATCCCTTAGTGGCCGACCACCATGGAAATATGCCAAAATGTGACTTTTGCTTTCTTTTTAGCTTAAAATGATGAGAAATGTATTAAATTAAGTATTATGATGATCCAATACTTGTTGAATAAATACATAATAATATAGTGTTATAGATCAACAAAAGAAAATAAATTATTATTAAAGTTCATACACAACAAAATATGTTTAAAAGCACTATATTGTCAAAATAGCTTAATTTAACTTAAAAGACAATATTTATTAAATCAATTGCTATGGAAACTACGATAATACATGAAAATACTATATTTCTCATAAACATACTAAAAAAATAAGTCTCAATAGGAAAAGACACCAAAAAGATACATCAAATTAACTTTTAATGCATTTTCTTGCACAATAGGGGCACGGAAACGAAGACAAACCTCTTGATTGATGGAGGATCAGATTTTTGTCGCCCAAACTGAACCCTAGCTACTTCTAGCTTTCCCAAATCTGAATTCTAGCCTCCAAGAATCAAATCAACTTAAATCAAATTCAAATCACATTAATTAAAATGAAAAAATGAACTTTTTATGTACTTTTTGTCCCCCATGTGTTCTCTAGCCTTGCCTATATAATGAGAGCCAAATAACCTCTTCTCTATATTTCATTTTCGGCCAAAGAGAGGGAAGAAACCAGAACACTTTGTTCTTGAGGGTTTGCGAGAGTTTGAGGAAGAGAAAGGTAGGAAAAGGAAGAAATTGAGGAAGTTTTCGAAAGTTAAGTCCAAATCTATCCTCCACCATCCTTTGATCTCTCAAACATGTAAGTAAAACCTCTAAACCTTGTTTCTAAGATCCCTCAACCCATCCCTTTAAACACTCTAAAAATCAAAAATCGAAATCAAACCAAAAAGGCATCATAGTAACAAATTTGGGACTGTTGTGTTTTTTGATGATATGAGATATTGTTGTATGTTGTTATCTTTGAGTTTGATGACATCTAAGTGTTCTGGAGCCTTGATATTAAAGTCTAGAACACAAGCATCCAAAGAAATGGAACAAAAACTTGACATAACATAAGTAGAGGACTTGAACCCTAAGAGGCTTAATTTTGGAGAACTTTCATGTTTCTGCCATGAGATTTGAATTACCATAACCCAATGTAGAAAATTGATATAAGTATGATTTTTATGTCCAGATTTATATTTTTGTGTTATCTTTCATCCAAAGTTGGTTTCAACTCATTTTCATAATCAGCACTCAAGATATTACAATTTTACCAAAGTGTGTGTCATTTTTCGACGAATTAACACTACCGACTTGGAAACCTTAGTTTAGAGTATGATCCGAACTTTGGTAAAAACATGAAAGTTGTAGATAACATGTATATTTATCTACCCAAAAAATGAGTATAGAATATTGAGGGTTGATATGTCAAAACCCCTTTGTAAGTCTCTATTGAATTTCAGCCCCCGAGGAACATTCTGTCACATATTTTTATATAGTAAAAAACACCTATTTTTAGTGACCTATTCCAAAAGTGGTCTACATGAACATTGTATCTAACATATTGAAGTACTGGATGCCCAAAAATCAGACCTTAAAGCCTCGGAATGATACCCCAAAACCGTTTGAAATCCTCTGTCCAAAACCGGCTATGCTGAGTTTTGGCGGCTGACAGAACCTACTTTTTAAAATGGCCAAAAAGTCTAACTTGTTTCAAACAACTATCCTTAGCTCTAAACATGAAACTTGTAGGGGACATGTTAAACTAGGACATACTAAAAAATGGGCTCATTTGGATGTCATTTGATACCCAAAAACCGAGAAAAATAGAAACATATTTTTGGTAAAATCTTGAAGTGCTGAACCGTTTTTGCTTAGGATAATATGTTCACCCGTTTACCTTAGGATTTGGTCTCAGTGTTAAACATGAGAGTTGTCGAAAATATTTTTATCTAAATAGTATATAAAAATCATAGCTCGATTCTAAGTCTAGATATCCCAAAACTTTGTTGCCCCTTTTAATTTAATACTTGGTTTTAACCTTAAAAGTTGCTAAGTGTGATTCGAGCACCCTTTGCTATAAGACCCGAGTTTTTGTATGACGAATTATTTGAATTAGTCGATTAATATTTCTAAGTAAATGTATGATGATTTAGAACCCATGCTATCATATTTGAATCATATCTTGAGAATTGTAGTTTGTGCTTCGCATACATGTACCTTATGCTTTGCGCGTTATACCATGAATCTTGCCATGTTAATGCCATGCTATAAATTGTTGTAGTTGAGATCAATGGTACACATTATGAACATTGTCATTTGCATCTTGGTATGTTGGAGTCCATCTGTGCAAACCGTTGTTGGGATGAGCTGTGTTGAGATTATTCTTCTTGATTCTAAGTCTAGGGCGTCTATGGTTGCCATTTTCGAAAATATTTTGGTTTATACACCTTGGGTGCCTCCCTGGTGTTGGGAATGATTTTGGCTTGTACACCCTGGGTGCATCCTCGGTGTTACAGAAATGGTTTATGAATATTGTTGGGCATCATGGGTTCGTCGCTAGCATTCTGATTTCGATGGCTTGGACTTTGGGTAAGTCCAGAGAGAGCCCAGTTTGGGCAGTTCTAAATCCCTCGTCTTGGTACTTTGTATAATGTGAACGTTTCTTGAATTCTCTTAGACTTTGGGTTGACATCGGTGAAGGCATCACGCATCTTAAGGTGGGTTTTGTGCGCATATAATTGTCGGCCCAGATAAGGGTGGCTGAATAATTTGGGTGGCCGGCCCCCACGCCGTTGCCATTAAGTAAAACAGCTACGCATGAAGCCAGGCGACGTGGTTACTATTCGCAATGAGGCACAATGATGGCTTTACTGATCAAGTTCCATTAAGTTTACTCTGGTGATTCCCAGTGTGGAATTCCCATTAAAATTCTCGTGCATTTTGGGTTGGGCATCTGCATTTAAAACACGCATGTTTATTGACTTATCTGTTATCCTGTCATAAATTTGTCTGTCTCCTTGACTATAAACTGTACTGGGTGTTATATGGTATGTGTTGTAGTGAATCTTATGCCGTGAAATTAGTTAGAAGGTTAGAGTGCTTTGCTTCTGGGTCTCGGATCATGGTATTCGTGCCATATGTGAGGAGGAGTTCTTTGAGGAGGTCATTCCCGAGGAAGAAGAAGAGTTGGAAGGACAAGGTGAGTTTCAAAAGCACATGGATCCAGCTGACACATTCTAAAGAACAAAGCCTTCTGCTTTTGTGCTTATATTTAGTTCTCTTGTGCTTAGTGTATTTTTTGAAATTTCTTGGTGAAACTGTAATATTTAAGTACTTTAAACAGTTCAGAAATCATTTATAATGTAATAACTAACGTATGTAAATATGAATGAATGGTTAGAATATTTCTTTATTTATATTTATGTATGTCCCGACATGCCTAGAGGACGGGGCGTCACAAATTCACTAATGAAAAGGAGAATTTTGAAAAACTCTTAGGAGCACAAAGAAGATCATTGAATAAAGAAAGAATTGGTTATAATGGTGATGTAAAACTTAAATCTAAAAATTATTTTGTAAAAGAATCAAAAAACTTCTCAAACTCATATTCAAGAAATGCATATGAAAATGTAATTTGTTTTCAATGTAAGAAAAATGGACACTTTAAATTTGATTGTCCACTAAAAAGAAATAATGGTGTATTGAAAATGGTTTGGAGAGTAAAAGACACTAATCCTATACGACCCAAAAAGATTTGGATACCAAAGAAAATCACTTGAACTGTTTTATAAGTATACTTGAGATCCTCATCATCAAAAGAAAGATGGTACTTGGATAGTAGATGCTCAAGACATATGACGGGTGACAAGTCAAAATTTTTAAGCTTAACACCTAAAGATGGAGGTTATATTACTTTTCGAGACAACGGGAAAGGTAACATTATTGGTATAGGTAAGATCGGTAAGGAATCGTCCCTATCTATTGATAATGTTCTTCTTGTTGATGGTCTCAAACATAATCTCATTAGTATAAGTCAATTGTGTGATAAAGGTTATAGTGTTCAGTTTTTGCATGAAACTTGTGTTGTTGAAAGTAAAGAAAATAATAAAATTTTATTTGTTGTGAAAAGATCTGAAAATGTTTACTCTATTGACTTTGAAAATTTAAATTCTCAAAATGTTAAAGTTTTTCTACTGTAAATGAAACTAGTTGGTTATGGCATAGGAGGCTAGGTCACGTTAGCAAGGATCTCCTATCCAAAGTTATCAAGAAAGATTTGGTTAAGGGCTTGCCTAAAACTAAATTCATCAAAAATAAAGTTTGTGATGCTTGCCAATTTGGTAAGCAAGCTAAAACAAGTTTCAAAAAGAAACAAGAAATTTCTACAAATAGGTCTCTATAATTACTTCATCTTCATTTATTTGGTCCTATGAAACCCCAAAGTCTTGGAGAAAAAATATACTATTTTGTTATAGTTGATGATTTTTCAAGATATACATGGTTTTTATTTCTTGCATCAAAAGATGAAGTATGTCATGTGTTTGCCAAACATTGTAAGAAAATTTAAAATGAAAAGAGCTATTCTATTCTACACATTCGTAATGATAGAGGATGAGAATTTAAAAATAAAGATGTTGAAAATTTTTATGACCAAAATTGAATTTCTCATAATTTTTTTCACCTCGAACTCCTCAACGAAATGGTGTTATTGAGAGGAAAAATAGATTTTTACAAGAAATGACACGAATCATGCTAAATGAACACAAAATTCTTAAATACTTTTGGGCCGAGACAGTCAATACTACTTGCTATGTAATGAATTGAGTTTTTATAAGATATCATTTAAACAAAACTCCTTATGAGCTATGCAATGGTAGAAAGCCCAACATTTTCTATTTTTACGTTTTTGGATGTAAATGTTTCATTTTAAATGATAAAGATGAATTGGAAAAACTTGAATCTAAATCTGACGAAAGAATATTTTTTTGATATGCTACAAATAGCAAAACTTATAGAGTATACAATAATTGAGCTATGACATTAGTCGAATCCATTCATTTAATTTTTTATGAGGCTAATCTTCTTTCTTCTATGATTCTAATTGATGATGATCTAGATATTAATAAAGGAATGAAAGAAATACAAATCAAGGAAGACATAGGCAAAAGCATCGAGATTTATGAGCCTTAAAATCAAGAAGAACATAAAGACCTACCAAAACAATGGAAGACAATGAAGGATCACCCTATGGATCAAATCATAGGTGAACCTTCACAAGGAGTAAGTACTTGATCCTCTTTAAAAAAATATTTGTGATCATCTTGCTTTCCTCTCATAAGAAGAACCTAAAAACATAAATGATGCACTAGAAGATGAATCTTGGATAATAGCCACGCAAGAAGAATTAAACCAATTTAAAAGAAATGAAGTTTGGTGTGTAGTTCCTAGGCCTAAAGATCATACAATATGTCACGCCCCAAAACTCGGGGTCATGTGAAAATCCACCAAACATCCATTTTATATGAAAAATTTAGGTTTTCATACATTAAAATCCGCCTGTTGAAACCAATGGAATACCCAACAAAGTGTATCTCTTTTATATAAAGGACAACAAATCAACATGCGTACAATATATCGCCTTTTAGCATACAAAACCTATCTTCAGGAACAGGCATATCAAAAAGAAAAACTATAAAAGTCTTCCGCCACCGCGGGCATCACCAAAGCTACTCCTCATCCACATCATCAACTGCAAATGTTTTTACAAAAAAATTCCACCCGTGAGCCGAAGCCCAATAGAAACAGATAATAAGCTGTAAAGCAGGAAAATATGCAACCATATGAATGGGAGCTAAACTCAACCACAACCCAAAAAGGTTTTTCACAAGTCCCAAGTTTTCCCATCAGACCACGCAAGTCTCCCAAAACGGTTTCATTAACATAAAACCCTATTTTCATCCTTCAAACCATGCGATGCAAATATTGCAAATAGCCAACCATAGTTAAGGAAAAACAGTAATCGAAAACGTTGTTTCCTCACAAAATGTACCATCGTGAAAAAGAAGAAGAATATGATCCTATGTATCAACTCCATTTCAAGGGGATAGAGGTAACAACTATAGACTCCTATCCATTACCTAGTCCTGAATCATTTAAGACCTGCTAGGTAATGACAGATTATATACGGAGCACCACGACGTAAAAGCTAACTTTACGGGCCCGACAACCCAAGGGAAAAGAGCACCCAAATCGACTTTATTTACGGGAACTACCCCGAAGGACAACAAAGGCACCTACACCGCGCACGTTTTTGGACTTTCACCGAGGGCAACTTGGGGCAAATACCCGTCATCCCGGTACATCTAGATAATTTTCTAAAAATCAAACTGTAGCATCAACTACAAAACCTTTTCGTAAATATACATAATACATGTATATAGATCCATTCATCAATATAGAGATCAACAAAATATGTAAAAAAATATTTTCATCAAAACGTTTTAGAAATTGAGACTCAACCCCAAGGGTTAGCTCCAAATCTCCAAAAACACGTTTTATAAAACCTCCATTTTCAAAACCACCTTTTTGAAAACTACGAATAACAACACATTCGAATTATGTAATAAACCAAGAAAAAAGCGTAAAAACATGCTTTTTATCCAAACAAACATGGTTTAAACATAAAATATATCTTTCACATTCTAGGACCCCACGGGCTCATAGAACTCACCCCGAACTCAAAAACCATCGTCTCACACAAAGGAAGAAAAGGGTCAAACCAATAGAAAAGGTGTCGACACAAACAGCGAGGTGTCGACCAAAACAGAAAATGTGTCAACACAAACAACAGAGGTGTCGACACAAACAGAAAAAGGGTCGACACAAACCACAACAGAATACTCAACACCAACAGAAGAAAATTGTGTCGACACCAACAACAAAAGGTGTCGACACAAACAGAAAATGTATCGGCACAAAAGAACAGAGAGTTCAATGTAAGCTACTGGAGCGTACTCAGCACCCCAGAAGAAAATTGTGTCGACCCTAATAGAAAAAAGTGTCAACACAAAACCCAAAAATTTCCAAATTTCAGAATAAGCTACAGGCGATGGTGAAAATCAAACCTAAGCTACGAAAACAACTTCTCAACTCCAAATTAAACTAGCCAAACACCTCTTTTTCAACCCATGGACATGCACAAACCCAAAATAACAAAGATACACCGAAAGAAAAGCCTCAAACCCATTTTTCTCCAACCGAAACGCCAAAAAACAATTTTAAAACCAAAAACCAGATCTATGAAATATAAATCACTTTTTCATGCGTTTAACACGGTAGAAATACATAAGATTACATATAACTTTCTTATACAGCAGTAGAATCTAGAATCCTACCTCATTGGATTAAAAACCTAATGTCTCGATCTACGTGCAAATTTGAACTTCGTCGAAATCAAATTCTGCCTAGATGGATGCGTAGACCACGAAGCCAATAGCAAAGATCCGCTACCCGATCGCCAAAAACAAAGCTCGGGCCCCAAAAAAATCTAGAGAAAAGGCATAGGTTTTCATTTGGAGAAAGAAACTTAACCACTAAGCTTTCCAAAAGAAAATATCTCCACCAAAATATCTAAGGCTAGATATTTATAGGCCTCCAAAATATCTTTTTTTTTTTTTAATTTTCAAAATTAGCACAGAAACTCTCTACAACTCCGAGAAGCAACCTGCATGCTCAGTTTAACCAAAACAGGCATCGAAACACATAAAAGCATATTAAAGAAAAAATGCTAAAAAGGCGTCAAAACACCCAACATACATATATATATCAAAATCAAACGGTACAGGGTCTCACAACTCTTCCCCCTCAAGGAATTTCGCACCCGAAATTCATTACAAGGTTACGAGGCGAACAACTCCGGGTATCTCGCACGAACCCCAGACTCAAGCTCCCAAGTTGCTTCCTCAACCTCGTGATGAAGCCACTGAACTTTGACATAAGCAATCGTTCTCCCCCGTAACACTTGTTCCTTCGTATCCAGAATTTTCACGGGACGCTCCTCATACGTCACATCCTCATCAACCCTCAACTCAGTCAAATCTAACACATGAGACGGATCTGGCTCATACCTCCGAAGCATAGAAACGTGAAAGATGTTGTGCACAGATGCTAATTGAGGCGGCAAAGCCAGACGGTATGCTACCACCCCAATCCTTTCCAGGATATTAAATGGTCCGATAAAACGTGGCGATAGCTTCCTGCTATGACCAAATCTCATCAACCCTCTACTAGGTGAGACCTTCAAAAACACATGATCCCCCACAGCAAACTCTAACGGTCTCCTCCTCCAATCAGCATAACTCTTATGGCGGCTCTAAACTGTCACCAATTGCTAATGAATCACTGTAATCACCTCTGTCATTTTCCGCACTAGATCGGGTCCCAAAATAGCGGTCTCTCCCACCTCTATCCAACACACAAGCGATCTACATGGTCTACCATATAAAGCCTCATACGGTGCCATCCCAATACTGGACTGATAGCTGTTGTTGTATGCAAACTCTGCCAATGATAGATGATCCTCCCAAGAATCCCAAAAATCAAGCACACAGGCTCTCAGCATGTCCTCCAAAATCTGAATGGTCCTCTCAGACTGACCATCGGTCTGAGGATGAAAAGTTATACTAAAAGTCAAGGTCGCCCCCAAGGCCACCTGAAGACTCTGCCAAAAGTGCAATGTAAAGCGCGGGTCTCGATCAGAAACAATAGTCACAGGAACTCCATGTAATCGGACTATCTCCTGAGCATACAACCTACCCAATCTGTCCATTGAGTCTCTCACTCAAATGGAAAGAAAATGTGCTGACTTCGTCAGCCTATCGACCACAACCCAAACCGCATCATGTCCCTTCGGCCAGCATGGAAGTCCTGATACAAAATCCATAGTGACATTCTCCCACTTCCACTCAGATACAAACAACGGCTGCAACAATCCTGCTGGTCTCTGGTGTTCTACCTTCACTTGATGACAAGTAAAGCAACAAGAAACGAATCGGATCACATCCCTCTTCATTCCCGTCCACCAGAACTGACGGCATAGATCGTGATACATCTTCGTGCCTCCTGAATGCACTGCAAGACGTGAGTGATGAAAGTCATGTAGCACCTCAGCACGACACGACTCTGGCACAAATAATCTCCTTGAAAACCTCAAACTCTGATCTGAACTCACCACCTATCCTGCTGTGTCTGTCCCACTAGTAATGCGGTCCCATATCATCTGAGCCTCCTAATCGATCCTCGGGGCCTCCAACACACGTGCAACTAATGTCTGCTATGAAGCAACTGAATATAAGGTCGCACCTCCCTCTGTCTCCCCAAGACACAGATCAAACTCCCCAAGGCACAGATCAAACTCCCCAACATCTCCAAGCGTGTCCCACTCTCGCCTAGCCATAGAAGCTAACGAGCCATGAGATCTCCTACTAAGTACATCAGCTACGATGTTTGCCTTACCCGGATGGTATTGCAAATCGAAGTCATAGTCTTCCAACAACTCCATCCATCGTCATTGGTGAATATTCAAGTCCTTCTATGAAAACAAGTACTTTAGGCTCTTATGATCAGAGAAGACCTCGAAACGCTCACCATAGAGATAGTGACGCCATATCTTCAAGGCAAAGACCAAGGCTGCCAACTCCAGATCATGTGTTGGGTAGTTCCTCATATGTGTCTTCAACTGTCGGGACCCACAAGCTACAACCTTGCCTTCCTGCATCAGAGCGCAACCCAAACCCTCATATTTAGCGTCATAGTACACTGTGTAACCCAAACCCCGCTAAGGAATAATCAGCACTGGTGCACTAGTTAGTCTCCTCTTCAGCTCCTGGAAAGCTGACTCACAGGACTCGCTCCACACAAATGTGACTCCCTTCCGCGTCAAATGCGTCATCGGTGCTGCAAGCCTAGAGATGTCTTCACGAACCGCCGATAATAAACTGCTAGACCTAGAAAAGTATAGATCTCAAAAACATTCTTCGGTCACTGCCAACCCGTCACTGCATCAATCTTTGTCGAGTCCACTAATACCCCGTCCTTTGACACCATGTGTCCAAGGAATCTCACCTCTGTCATCCAGAACTCACACTTCTCGAACTTCGCATACAAGCGATGTTCCCTAAGAAGCTGTAGGACAACATGCAGATGCTCCTCGTGCATCTCCTTCATGGGTGAATAAACAAGAATGTCATCCACGAATACAACAACAAAACTGTCTAAATCAGGGTGGAAGATACAGTTCATCAAACCCATAAATGTAGCTGGAGCGTTCGTCAGACCGAACAGCATAACTAGAAACTCATAGTGACCATAGCTTGTTCGAAAGGCGATCTTTGCTATGTCCTCGTCCCTAATCCTCAGCTGGTGATACCGTGACCTCAAGTCAATCTTCAAAAAGTAGCGTGATCCCCTCAGCTGATCAAACAGGTCATCAATCATAGGCATAGGATACTTATTCTTCGCCGTCACCTGGTTCAGCATCCTATAATCTATGCACAATCGCAACGAACCATCCTTCTTCTTTGCAAAGAGCGCTAGAGCTCCCCACGGTGATGTACTCGGCCGTACAAACCCTTTATCAAGCAACTCCTGCAACTGCACCTTGAGTTCTCTCAACTCAGTCGGTGCAAAATAGTACGATGGCATAGAGATAGAAGCAGTTCCTGGAACAAGATCAATAGAGAACTCCGCATCTCGACTCGGCGGTAGCTCAAACAATTTGTCAGGAAAGACATCCGGATAGTCGCACACCACATGGGGTAACACTCCTCGAATCCCAACTGGTTCATCCAATCTGAGAGGAAAAAAGAGGAAACCCAAGTTCCCTCTAGCCCGAGCAACACCAGGTGTAGACACCAAGCCCTCATCCCGATCACCCACAAAGTAAAAGCAATCACCCTTTGGTGTACAGATAGACACTCTCTGTCGCTCACAATCTATAAAGGCACGGTAGGTAGTCAGCCAGTCCATCCCTAGGATGACATCAAATGTGGTCATGTCTAGAATAACAAAGTCAAACTCTAAACAACGACCGACGACTTCCAACACGCAAGATCTACAGACAAGACTCAACATCACATTCCCACTGATTGGGGTCTCCACGCTCATAGTATCACCCAACCAGCCCATGTCCAGCCCAATGTAGATGCAAAAGTAGATGATATAAACGAATGTGATGCTCCGGTGTCGATAAGGACACTGGCCCATGATCAATAAACTAGGAAGGTACCTCTAGTCATGGCTGGTGTAACAGTAGCATCAGATGCAACTGGTGCTTTGGAAGCATTGCGATCAGCAAGAACGTAAGCCCTAGCCTGTGGCAGTCTGGTCTGCCCACAATAACCCTGAGTCGATAGCTGTCTCACTGACTGAGCTTAAGCACCTCCTTCCACAAATCTCGACGTCTGAGCCCTAGGCTACTGTGGAGCCTATCGCCTCTGACTAATGAAGCAGTTGGTGCTCCTGTTGTACCCTGGGCATTCCCTTCTCTGGGACAGGATCTGCGAATATGCCTGGACTGACCACACCCAAAACAGATAGGTGGGTCCCTCGCTTGTGGCTGGACAGGTGCTGAACTCTGAGCCTGGCCCTTCTATTGGCACTTAATCACACGATGTCCCGGCTGTCCACATCGATAACAGATCATCCCTCCTGCTCTAGCCTTCCTATCGAGGCCACTGAAGGTGCAGGTGCAGATGACCGCGGCTGAGACGATCCGAAAAAATGAGAACTAGGTCTAGACGACTTCTGGCGCTTTTTCCCGTGCCCCTGGAACTGTGTATCTCCACTGCCCTGCTGGCTCTCGCTCTCTCTAATCTTGCGGCTATTTTCCAATGAGTTCTCGACTCGGATAGCAGCTTCCACCAACTTGATGTACAGCTCCACATCCAGAGCTGCAACCCTATCCTTGATAGCAGGTCAAAGTCCCCTCTCAAACCTCCGAGTGCGCAACTACTCTGTAGATACCATCTCAGGTGCAAACCACGACAGATTCGAGAACTTGGCCTCATACTGGACCACTGACAGGTTCCCTTGAACTAGGGAGAGAAACTCCTCCTTATAAGTATCCCTCGAAGACCTCGAGAAGTACTTCTCCAAGAAGACTCTCGTGAATGCAGCCCACGTGTCATCCACAGTGGTCTTGGAAAACTTCCACCACTCTCTAGCATCTTCCCGTAGTTAGAATGCTGCCAACTTTATGCGCAGAGCATCCTTCTCGATATCCAGAGTATCGAAGATCGTCGTGGTCACTTCTAACCACTCAGTAGCCACCTTGGGGTCAGGCTCCCCAGAAAAGGTCGGAGGATCCAACCGCCGAAACCCCCTCATGGCCACAGAAGCCCTTGGCTTCAGAACCCACACACTAGCCCTGGTTGCTTCTGCCATAGCTCTCATAGTGGCCAACATCTCCTAGACGACATTAGCGCCACCAACATCAGTACCAGCCACTTGTTCTTGTGGGGCAGGAATGTTCCCTTCCTCCGGAACCTGAGCATAGACACGTCCTCGGCCACGGCCTCGGCCACGATCCCATCTCTGCACTCCCCGCGTGGACATAATTCTATAGAAAGTAATATAACATGATAAGCTTTCCTACAACATGCTACTACGTAACATAAACACATAACCATGCTATCACATAGCTACTTAAGATCATGTAAACACATCTCACATATCGAGGAGAACTAACAAGACAGACTCGTCAATTTGGATAACCTATTCAGATTCCCTGCTAGAAAACACGTTGGCCAAACGAGTTTCTAACTTGGCTTCCAAACTTGTTATTCCAAACACCTTGACGCAAGACTCATCAATCCCGAGGTTCAACCTCTATACCCACATATACACAACTATCATGCTCAGAAAGCTATTAACATGTTATAAACCAACGTTTAAACACATGCAAGCAAGCATACACAATCAACCTCACCAGGTAATAAACCCCTTTTCCCATGGCTCTAAGGAATTCGAACCCAGAACTCTGATACCAAGTTATCACACCCCAAAACCCGGGGTCACGTGAAAATCCACCAAACATCCATTTTATATGAAAATATAAGTTTTCATACATTAAAATCCGCCTGTTGAAAACAATGGAATACCCAACAAAGTGTATCTCTCATATATAAAGGATAACAGTTCAACATGCGTACAATATATCGCCTTATGGCGTAC
>JAULJZ010204323.1:0-19284 GCA_032270985.1 Heliamphora pulchella
AGATTCTCATAAAATAAAAAATTAATTTTATTAAAATAAAATTAAATACTAAAAATATAGTTTTCGGTATACCAACCTTAATACCAGGAGAATTAGCTCTGGTGGATGTAGTAGTAGGTGATCCAAATTCAATATGATCGGGGAAAAAGTCATGAGGAAGATTTCTGGTGGCAGATGAAGTACCACACCTGGTGGTCTAGATACCATCATTTTTTGAAATTTGCATATGTTTTTAGGGTGGACAGCTCATAAAGGTAACATCACCGAACGTCCTTAGCTGGGGCAAAAAGATGTGGTTAACCCTATGGTGAAGGATGCGCATTTCGAGCTTTAAAGAGTTAGCCTCCAAGGATTTTAAGGGATCTACTTCCTCAACCTCAAATATTTACTTCACTGCATCGTGAAAAGAGAAACTATCGATTTCGATGGTTCTCTTGTTCACTTTGCAAAAGACAAATATCTCACCGTCTAGAATACAAAGAATCTCATAAAGGACACTAGGGGTCAACGGTATTTTAGTACCATTTACCCAAGATGTTAGTTCTAGGCAACCCAAGAGGGGGGTGAATTGAGTCTTAAAAAGATAATAACAATTTTTAAAATCTTTTCGAAAAACCTTTTAATATTGCAAACAAATATAGAAAGATAATCAAAGATTAAAACAATGCAAATATTGAAGAGGTTAGGGATAGAAAAAATAAACTAAACACCAAAGATTTATAGTAGTTCGGCTTCTTTCAAGCCTACGTCCACTCCTCAAGTCTTCCCTTGAGAATTCACTAAACCAGAATGCTTATGGGTGCATTCAAAACCTTTTACAACTCCAAGACGATCCTACGAAAAACACGCCCCTGTTTTTCTTCTAATCTCTTGAATTCTTCCTTCATGAGATTTACTCACTCACTCAAAGGACAGAGGATGACTCGCCCTTGGATATAATAAATGGGAGGATTTATGAGTATCACTCACTCTCTTTACAGAAATGATTGGTAATAAATAAAGAAGTAAAGAGATGAGATACAAGAGCTGGAGTTAAAGCAATAAATTAGAGCTTGAAAGATTTGACTTTGAATCAAGCAATAGAATAGTGATTGTAGATCTCCAGACTTTTAAATGCTGAGGAGTAACTCATTATATAAGCTCTTCAGAATTCATGACCGTTGCAGGTAGGTGAAGGCATTAAATTCCAAAAATCTAACCGTTGAACTCTGTCGCGAATTTCAATTTTTGTCGCGAGTATCGACACAATTGCTTTTGGGTCGACACAAAATGTTTAGGGCATGGTTCTTTAAGTGGTTGGGTCGACTCTGATCTTCGGAGGTGTCGACACGATTTCTGCATTTTTCTCACCAACACAACGGTGTCGACACAATTGATTTTTAGTGTCGACTCAATTGTTCTTCAACTTTCCGCAGAGGGCAATTTGTGTCGACTCATTTTGCCTTAGTGTCGACACTAAAAATCTATAGGAACCCTCGAGAAATATGTGTTGACTCATTTGAACTTTTGGTGTCGACTCAAAATTTCTTCCGGCGAGCTCGGGATATTTGTGTCGACTCAAAGCTCCAGATAACAAAAGTGAGAAACCACTTTTGTGTCGACCCAAACTAAGTTTGTGTCGACTCTTTTTGAGTACAAAGAGCTTCAGCTCTTTTGTGTCAACTCAAAATGCTTATACCTGAAACATCTTCAACGAATATGTTAGGGTGTCAACTCATTTGCTCAAAGTGACACACTTGATATCTTCAAGTATTTCTTTTTTGGGTAATTATATCTTCAAGTATTCTTTACCTTAAAGTGTTGACTCAATTATCAATTGGGATGAACACAAAATATTCTCCTTCAAAAATACTTAAGTGTTTAATCCATTGAGAGATGAGTCATCTCATATGGCTAAAGGGTGTCAACTTATTTGTTCAATTTGTGTCAATATTATCTTTTTGGAAATATTAAATTATCCTTTTAAATCAATTTATTCTTAGAAAATAAATTATGAAAATCATCAAAATCTAATAAAAAGCCCTTGGGCTAACAGTCTCTCATTTTTTTATGATTACAACAATTTTAATATTTTCTAGAAAATATTTTAAAAGATTTTTCAACAACGGTTCTCCTCTTATCATTATGTCTTAAACAGGATATGCAATTACAAAGGTTAGGCATACAACAATAATATTATATGTATTGTTGAGATGATTTGTAATTTTAATTCAGAAGCATTCTAAATTCATTAAAACTTATGTATCAAAACAAATATGTGTGAAGTAATTTTCAAATTGCAAACATCAATCATGGAGATATATAGAGAGTATGCTATTAAAAAGAGATTTTAACATAAATATCACATTCCCAATCATATATAGAAACATTCATCCATAAGAGTATGTTCAAAACATCACAACACATCATCACAAACAACAAAGAGAGGAATGTATGTTTAAAAGTACAACTTCTCCTTCAAAAATCATAAAAACTACTGAATGATAAATGTTTATAAATGTTTGCTTCACTTCTTCTCTCCACTTCCCTTACCTTACCTTTCCTTTCCTTTTCCCCTTTTGAAATCATCAAAAAGGTTGAAGTCATTGATCGTCCATAAATTTTTTGAACTTTATTTTCTCTTCTTGTTTTTGGCATCATTTTTAGGCTTTTTCCTTTGAGGTGAAGGCGCGCTTGTCTTTTTTCTCTGTCACAGCCATAGTTTCCAATATGGCAGCAAAGGCTAAATTAGCTTCGCGCTTCAATCTGGCAACCTTTTCTTCCTTAAATTCCTTCGCTTTGAACTACTTTCCCTAAGCTTCTTGTAGCCATTTTAGATGTTCTTCAACCTTTTGAGAATTTGATTGACCAGCGGTGATGATACCTTGGTCGTATTCCTTGCGAACTTGTTGAAGGATCGCCTTGTTACAATTGACTATGGAGACAAGACTGTCGTCCATTGTCTTACACAGGGCTCTCCTAGCATTGGTGGCATTCTCAATGTAATAATGCAAGGCGCGGTTGGTCTTGTTAAGGTGTTATACTTTGTCAGATAGACAGAAGATATTCCTATTAAGGTCAAGCATATCTTGGTTGATTTTAGATTGGAAGAAGGTCAAACAAGATGGGAGACCTTTGATCAGAGACACAACCTCAGACAGATCAACAACAGGAGTAGCAGAAGAGGTAGAGGGAGCGGATGGAACATCAAAGTGAACAAGAGGAGGAGGAGGAGGAGGAGAAGCATGTGAGGGAGCACTAGAAGATCTAGGTGTGTGAGTCCTAACAGAAGGTGGAGCAGGTGAATCAAAATCTACTCTAATGGGAGAGAGATTTCAAGATGCAGAAGAATTACGAGGAACTGATGGAGTACCATGTTGAGTGGTCAAAACTCCTTCAACCTTAGAGATTTGCATATGCTTCAAAGTAGAAGTACCATACAAATCATGCTTGGAGAAGGGAACCAATTTCTCAGTAGTTAAATCAACACCAAAATGATGAAAGACTTTGGTCAAAAACATTCCATAAGGAAGGGAGGAGTTAGATTTGCTGTGGGATTGGAGCACATCAGAAATGAAGAGAAAACCTAGGTCAAGATTTTTCTGTTATAGAATACACCACATAATAAAAATGTGCATATAAGAAACATCTCTAAATTTTCTCATTTGTGGTAAGAAAATGTAGTTTACCATATGATGAAGAATCCTCATCTCAGGCTTTAGAGAGTTTACTTCTAGGCTTTTAGATGGGTCATTCTCATCAACTTCAAAAATTTGACGAACAGCGTCATGAAAAGAAAATCCCCCAATTTCAATAGATCTTTTGTTGCAAGGAACAAAGATATCACCCTCGGGATTATAAAGAATTTCATTGAGAGTGGAAGAGGTCAAATGTATCTCTGTTCCATTCAACCGGGTGGTGATGGTGGTGCTCGAAATTGATGAAATGTGAATGTGGGCATAAAAGAGTTTTACTAAAGTGGGATAATGTGAGCCACGAGTTTGTAGTAGTCTCTCCCACCCGAGACTAGAAAATAAGTCTTTAAACTACATTTCGATTGAATCAAAGAAAGTGAAATCAACCGAGCATCAAGGGATTACCTTTCGATTGATGAAGGAGGAGCAATAGAGTTGTTGGAATTTGGTTGATTTGATACTTAATGCCTTCGACATCGCAATCGCTTCCATTCCCATCGTCGTCCCCATCGAAGTCGTCTTCCTCTTCTGTGAAGCCCTAAGGTTTGAAGGGCCCGTATCTCCGGTGCATTTGGTACCTTTACCCATCGTTCTTCGAGTCAACTTGGATCAAAGAGGGGAGATCGAATAGAGGTGAGAAGATTAAGGGTCAACTCATTTGTCAAATGAGTGAAAACAACGGGAGATGAACAGTTGTGGAGAGAGAGAGAGGAAACGATGCCACTAGTAGGGACCGGTGCCTCTTAAATAGGCATAAATATTTGTGTCGACACAAATAGCTTTTGAGTCGATACTTTTCTTCGTGAATGTGGGTGTTCAAAATAAGAAATTGTGTCGACACTTTTTCAGAAGGAGTCGACACTTTCGGCTATTTGAGTTGACACGTTTAAGCGATGGTCGACCCAAATTTACCAAGAGTAGGACAACGAAATTGAGTTGACATTATATAGAAAGGGCTCGACACTTTTTCCCGCAATGCCTCTTCTGTACGGCTTTGAGTCAACTCAAACGCACATGTGTTGACACTTTTTCAAGTGGTGTCGACACTTTTCACACACAAATAAAGAATATCAAAAGTATTGAAATGCATTGAAAAGACATGGTTAGTATGGCATTTTAATCATGAATTAGGAACACATAACATACTAAGTTCTCTTCTTATATAGCATATTCTTTTTTCATTTAAAGGTTTTGTGAATATATCTGCAAGCTGATAATCTGTGTCTATGAATTCAAATTCGATGTTACCTTTTGTACATGATCTCTTATATGATGTCTAATCTCAATATGTTTGGTTCTGGAGTGTTGTATTGGGTTCTTGGATATATTGATTGCACTTATGTTATCACATTTTATAGGGATATGATCTAAACAAAAATCATAGTCCTCTAGTTGTTGTTTCATCCAAATAACTTGTGTACAACAGCTACCAACTGCTATGTACTCAGTCTCAGCTATAGACAAGGCTACTGAGTTCTGTTTCTTGCTAAACCAAGAGATTAGTGAGTGTTCTAAGAATTGATAGGTTCTACTTGTACTTTTTCTATCCACTTTACATCCGGCAAAATCAGCATTTGAATAGTCAAATAACTCAAAGGTTATTCCTCTAGGATAGAATAATCTTAAGTTTTGTGTACATAAGAGGTATCTAAAGATGCACTTAACAGCAGTCACATGTGATTCTTTAGGATTGGATTGAAATCTAACACGCATGCATACACTAAATATAATATCGGGTCGACTAGCAGTTCAGTATAATAGAGATTCGATCATACCTCTATAGCATTTTTCATCTTCTGCTATACCATTTTTGTCCTTGTCAAGCTTTGTTGTAGGACACATCAAGGTTCCCATGGGTTTTGCTTTTAGCATGTCAAACCTCTTCAATAGGTCCCTTGTGTACTTAGCTTGATTTTAAGTCTAGGAAAGTAGTTGAGTTCTCCCATCATACTCATCTCAAATTCTCCCTACATACACTTAGCACAGTCCTTACAAATAGATTCATTAGGTGTGCCAAAAATAATGTCATCAATATAAATTTGGACAACTAGCATATTATTTCCTTGAGACTTGATGAAAAGGGTGGCATCAATTTTTTCTCTTGAAAACTTATTTTCAATCAAGAATTTGCTAATTCTTTCATACTATGCTCTAGGTACTTGCATCAAACCATAGAGAGTTTTGGTAAGATTGTAAACATGATTTGAAAAATCAAAATTTTCAAAACTAGGAGATTGTTTCACAAAAATGTCCTTCGAGATAAAACCATTTAAAAAGGCACTTTTGACATCCATTTGGTAGAGTTTGAAATTTTTAAATCATGCAAAAGCAAGCAACATCCTAATAGCTTCAAACCTAGTCATAGGAGCAAAAGTCTCATCAAAATCGATGCCTTCTTCTTAATTATAACATTGGGCTACTAATCGAGCTTTGTTCCTAAGAACTACTTCATTCTCATCTATTTTGTTTTTCAAAACCCATTTTGTACCGATGATGGAGCGTTCCTTAGGTCTTAGAACTTAAGTCCAAAACTTGTTTCTTTCAAATTGATTAAGCTCTTCTTGCATATCCAAGGTTCAAAACTCATCGTTTTCAGCTTTCTCAAAATATTTTAGTTCAGTCTGGGAAAAAAATGCTAAATTACCACAAACATCTGATAGAGAAGATCAAGTTTTGATACCTTGAGATTGATCACCAATGATAAGATATTTTAGGTGACCATGAGCATACCTCCACTCCATAGGTAAATCTGATATTCAGGATTTGAAGGTCCAGCAGCCTGTTAAACTTCATTTTGTTGAGGATTTGAAGCTTCCTCATAATTTAGTTCTTCTTTTTCTTTGATAAAGATATATTCAACACCTTTTTCTATGTCAATCACATTATCTTCACAAAATCCTTTTGAAGAACTAAGGTTAGCTTCATCAAATACAACATGTATAGATTATTCAATAATTAGGGTCTTTTTGTTAAAAATTCTATAAGCTTTATTAGATAACGAAAATCTTAGAAAAATACCTTCATCAGATTTTGCATCGAACTTGTCCAAAAGTTCTTTGTTATTGTTCAAAACAAAACATTTGCACCCAAAGGCGCAAAAATAGCTGATGTTAGGTTTTCTTCCATTCCGTAGCTTGTTTTCATAGAGCATGGTTCTAGCCATTTCTTCCAATGTCATATTCTTCCTCTCAACAACTCCATTTTGCTGAGGGGTTGTAAGAGCAGAGAAGTTATGGTTAATACTATTTTCATCAAAAAACTTTTTAAAATTTTTGTTTCCAAATTCTCCACCATGATCACTTCAGATACTTGTGATTTAAAAACTTTTTCGTCTTGAACTCTCCGAGATTGTTTTGTAAAAGAGGTAAAGGCTTCATCCTTATGAGCTAAGAAAAGCAACCAAGTGTATCTAGAGAAGTCATCAACAATAACAAAGGCATATCTCTTGCCTCTAAGACTTAAAGTCCTTGTTGAACCAAATAAGTCTATGTGCAATAATTGTAAGGGCCTAGAAGTTGAAATCTCATTTTTAGAATGAAAAGAACTTCTAACTTGTTTTTCTTGTTGGCATGCATCACACACTTTGTCTTTTTCAAATTTGATTTGGGGTAACCCAATTACCAATTTTCTTTTTAAAAGTTTAGAAATCAAGTTCATGTATGCATGTCCAAGCCTTCTTTTTGCCATACAACCAACTATTATCACTCAAGGCGACTAAGCACTTGGTGTCATTTTTAGAAAGATCATTTAGATTGAATGTATAAACATTTTCATGCCTATGACCTTCAAAAATAACTTTGTTATTGGTTTGAGTCTTCAATAACACACTTAGTATGACAAAAGACAGCCTCGTGGCCTTTGTCACAAAGTTGGCTTATGTTAAGAAAGTTATGTTTCAAACCATCAACAAGCAATATATTTTCAATTAAAAAATAAGAAATTTTACCGATACTACCAATTTCTATGATTTTTCCTTTGCTATTGTCTCCAAATGTTACAAATCCACTATCTTTTGGTTTAAGGGATGCAAACATAGATTGGTCACCAATCATGTGTCTTGAGCAAGCGCTATCAAGGTACCACATCCCCTCCTTGAATGAGGACTTGAAACATACCTGCAAGGAGAATCAATTTTTGATTTTTGGCACACAAATTTTATTGGGTCCTTTAGAGTTAGTTCCTTGAAGATGTGTTCCCTTAGGAACCCAAACCTTCTTGACAGATAGATTATAAGATTTTCTATGTGGACAATGTGTGACAGTGTATCTATGTTCATAGCAATGAAAGCAGGTAGTATTTGTATGATTAGAAAATGCTTTGACAAAAATATTGCTTAAGAACTTTTGTTTCTTCTTTAGTCTATACCCAATCTCGGCTTTATCAAAAATACATTTTTGCATGCTGAGAAGTTTGTCTAAGTTGTTCTTTCCTTGAGTGAACTTTTAAACAATTTTGGTAAGATCTTCAACCTTTTCAATCAAAGCCTTGTTTTCATCTTTCAAAACAGGAACTTATTTTGATAAAGCAAGTTTTTCATTTTTCAAGGCTTCAATTTCACTTGAGGAGGAAAGAACTAACTTTTTAAAAATAGAGTTCTTAGCACCTATTCTTCTCAATTCATCATGCAAATCTTCAAATGCATTTTGTAATTCATCTAGAGAGAAAGAGTTATGGGTTACCTCGTCGTCTTCCTTAGCCATGAGGCATAGATTTGCAACCTCGTTTTCGTCTCTTTCGTCCTCGGAGCTGCTATCATAACTTTCGCCCCTTGCGGCTATCATAGCCTTCTTGAAGCCCTTTTTGAATTGCTTTTTGAGCTGAGAACATTCAGTCTTGACATGCCCGGGCTTTTTGCATTCGTAATAGATGATTTTCTCTTTTTTGTAATTATTTTTGAATTTGCTAGAGTCACCCTTGAATTTGCTAGGCTCGATTTTGTGTCCTTCCTTCTTGAATAACCTTCTTCCTCCTTGTTTCTTATTTCTAAGAAATTGTTTGAATTTTTTCGTGATGAAGGCCATAGCTTCGTTCTCATCACTTGATGAGACTTCGTCGGATTCTTCGTCATGAGTTGAGGACTTGAAGGCAATGTCTTTCTTCTTTTTGTTGTCATCCTCGTCATCTATCTTGATATTCATCTCATGAGTCATGAGAGATCCAACCAGTTCTTCCAGCCTGAGAATGTTGAGGTCTTTAGCTTCTTGGATGATTATGACCTAAGCTTCCTAGTTCTTAGGCATGCACCTAAAAGTTTTTCTCACCATTTCTGCATTGGAATAAATCTTGCCAAGAGATTTTAGTCCACTAATAATATCAGTAAAGCGTGTAAACATATCAGAAATGGTTTGATCATGCTTCATCTTGAATAATTCATAATTATGTACAAGCATCCTTATTTTGGACACCATTACTTGGTTAGTACCCTCATGGGTAACTTCAAGTCTGTCCCATATTTCCTTGGCGGTGTCACATGTAGAGATTTTATTGAACTCATTTCATTTGGATCAAGTGAGTAATATAGGACATTCATGGCTTTAGCATTTTTTTGAATTTTTCTAATGTCATTTTCAGTCTATTCAATTTTTGGTTTGGGAACAATTGTTCTTTCAACGGTCTTGGTAGGCCTTTTAGTTCCATTAATGATAACTCTCCAAAGGTCGTAGTCTAAAACTTGAATATAGATTCTCATTCTAGCCTTTTAATAATTATAGTTTGTTCCATTGAACAAGGGAGATCTGTTGGTCGACTGACCTTCAGATTGGATAGGTTCGATGCTAGTGATTGCCATGTAAACTCTTAAACTGTTAAGTCAAAAATAAGAGTCCAAGCTCTGATACCAATTGTTAGTTCTAAGCAAACTAAGAGGGGGTGAATTGGGTCTTAAAAAGATAATAAAATTTTTAAAACCTTTTCGAAAAACCTTTTAATATTGCAAACAAATATAGAAAGATAATTAAAGATTAAAGCAATGCAAATATTAAAGACGTTAGGGATAGAGAAAATGAACTAGACACCAAAGATTTATAGTAGTTTGGCTTCATTCAAGCCTACGTCCACTCCTCAAGTCTCCTCTTGAGAATTTCACTAAACCAGAATGCTTACGGGTGCATTCAAGACCTTTTACAACTCCAAGACAATCCTACAAAAACTATGCCCATGTTTTTCTTCTAATCTCTTAAGTTCTTCTTTGATGAGATTTACACAAAGAACATAGGTCTTGAATGCAATAAATGGGATGATTTATGAGTATCACTCACTATCTTTACAGAAATAATTGGTAATAAATGAAGAAGTAAAGAGATGAGATACAAGAGCTGGAGTTAAAGCAATAAATGAGAGCTTGAAAGATTTAACTTTGAATCAAGAAATAGAACAGTGATTGTAGGTCTCCAGACTTTTAAATGCTGAGAAATAACTCCTTATATAAGCTCTTGAGGATTCATGACCATTGAAAGTAAGTGAGGGCACTAAATGCCAAAAATCTAACCGTTAAACTCTACCGCAAATTTGAATTTCCATCGCAGATGTCGACACAATTGCTTTTGGGTCGACACAAAATGTCTAGGGCATGGTTCTTCAAGTGGTTGGATCGGCTCTGATCTTTATAGGTGTAGACACGATTTCTGCATTCTTCTCACCAACACAACGGTGTCGACACAATTGGTTTTTGGTGTCGACTCAATTGTTCTTCAGCTTTTCGGAGAGGGCAATTTGTGTCGACTCATTTTGCCTTAGTGTCAGCATTAAAAATCTGTTGAAATCCTCAGAAAATATGTGTCGACTCATTCAAAATATCTTTAGGCAGGCTCGGGATATTTGTGTTGACTCGTCTTCAATTTGTGTCGACTCACAAAATCTGCAGGTGGCCTCGGTACTTTTGTGTCAACTCATCTTCAATTTGTGTTGACTCAAAGTTCCAAATAACAAAAGTGAGGAACCACTTTTATGTCGACCCAAACTAAGTTTGTGTCGACTCTTTTTGAGTACAGAGAGCTTCAGTTCTTTTCTATAGATTCAAAATCTATTTTGTGTCGACTCAAAATACTTATACCTGAAACATCGTCAACGGATATGTTAGGGTATCAACTTATTTGCTTAAAGGTGTTGACACACTTGATATCTTCAAGTATTCTTTGCCTTAAAGTGTTGACTCAATTATCAATTGGGGTCAACACAAAATATTCTCATTCAAAAATATTTAAGCGTTTATTCCATTAAGAGATGAGTCATCTCATATGGCTAAAGAGTGTCAACTCATTTGTTCAATTTGTGTCAATACTACCTTCTTAAAAATATTAAATATTATCCTTTTAAATCAATTTATTCTTTGAAAATGAATTATAAAAATTATTAAAATCTAAATAAAAAGCTCTTGGGCTAACACAAGAGGTAATGGTGTTACTGAGAATAGATGAGATATGAAAGTGCGCATAGAAGAGTTTTACTAGAGTTAGATAATGAGGGTCACGAATCTGAAGTAACCTCTCCCAACCATGTTTAGGAAATAAATCTTTGAATTTCATATCAATGGAATCAAAATACTCAAAATCGATAGAACGTCCGGGTATTACCTTTCGATTCATGAAGGAGGAGAAGTACAAGCTCTAGAATTTATTGGATTTGAAACTCAATAATTCAGACATTCCAATTGTCGAAGATCCCGTCGTCGTCGCCATCGTCGATTTCTTCTACTTCTTTTGAGCCCTATAGTTTGAAGGCCTTCGTCATGCCTCTTGCTATCCTTTCCCATAGTTCTTGCGGTCATTGTGATGGAGGTTGAGAATTGGTGGAGAAGATGGGAAGAGGAGGGGTCGACTCAAAGTTTTGAAGAGACGGAAGATTAAAAGACGCGAGAGAGAAATGGTCTTTGAAGAGAGAGAGAGACATAACAACGCATCGGGTGTAGGACCGGTGCCTTTAAATAGGCAAAAGATTTAAGTTGTCACAAATTGAATTTGAGTCGATACGATTTTTCGTGAGTGGGGGTGTCCAAAGATAGAATTTGTGTCGACACTTTTTCAAATAGAGTCGACACTTTCAGCCAATTGAGTCGACACGATTTGGCATTAGGTCGACCAAAATTTACCGAGAGCATGAAGTCAAAATTGAGTTGACACTATATAGAGTTGGGTCGACACATTTCTAGCAATGTCTCTTCTATATACCATTGAGTCAACTCAAACATACATTTGTTGACTCTTTTTCGAATAGGGTCGACACCTTTCACACATCAATATAGAATATTAAAAGCATTGAAATGTATTGAACAAATATGGTTAGTATGTCATTTTAATCATCAATTAGGAGAACACAACATACTAAGTCTCTTCTTATATAGCATATTCTTTCTTCATTTAATTGTTTAGTGAATATATCAGCAAGTTGGTAATCTGTGTCTATGAATTCAAGTTTAATGTTACCCTTTTGTACATGATCTCTAATAAATTGATGTCTAATCTCAATGTGCTTTTCTCTTGAGTGTTGTATAAGGTTCTTGGATATATAAATGGCACTAGTGTTATCACATTTGATAGAAATATGATCTAAGTAAAAACCATAATCTTCTAGTTGTTGTTTCATCCAAAAAACATGTGCACAACAGCTACCAGCTACTATGTACTCAACCTCAGCTGTAAATAACGCTACTGAGTTCTGTTTCTTACTAAATCATGAGATTAATGAGTGTCCTAGAAATTGACATATTTCACTTGTACTCTTCCTATACACTTTACATCTGGCAAAGTCAACATCAGAATAGGCAAATAACTCAAAGGCTATTCCTCTATGATAGTACAATCCTAGGTTTTGTGTACCTAAGAGGTATCTAAAGATGTGCTTAACGGCGGTCACATGTAATTCTTTAGGATTAAATTTAAATCTTGCACACTTGCAAATGCTAAACATAATATCTAAACGACTAGCAGTTAAGTATAGTAGAGATCTAATCATACCTCTGTTTCGTTTTTCCTCTACTGCTTTACCATTTTTAACCTTATCAAGCTTTGTTGTAGGACACATTGGGGTTCCCATAGGTTTTGCTTTTTGCACGTCAAACCTCTTCAATAAATCCCTTGTGTACTTGGCTTGATTAATGTTGATTCCTTCTTGAGTTTATTTGATTTGAAGTCCAAGGAAGTAGTTGAGCTCTCCCATCATACTCATCTCAAATTATCCTTGCATGCACTCAGCAAAATCCTTGCAAATAGATTTATTAGTTGAGCCAAAAATAATGTCATCTACATAAATTTGGACAACAAGCATATCATTTCCTTGAGACTTGATGAAAAGAATGGAATTAATTTTTCCTTCTAAAAATTCATTTTCAATCAAGAATTTGTTAAGCCTTTCATACCATGCTCTAAGTGCTTGCTTCAAACCATAAAGAATCTTGATAAGTTTGTAAACATAGTTTGAAAAATTAAGATTTTTAAAGCCAGGAGGTTGTTTCACAAAAATCACCTCCAAGATAAAACCATTTAAAAAGGCACTTTTGGCATTCATTTGTTAGAGTTTGAAATTTTTAAAATATGCAAAAGCAAGCAATATCCTAAAGGCTTCAAGCCTAGCCACAGGAGTAAAAGTCTCATTAAAAACAATGCCTTCTTCTTCATTGTAACCTTGGGCTACCAATCGAGTTTTGTTTCTAAGAACGACTCCATTCTCATCCATTTTGTTTCTAAAAACCCATTTTGTACCAATGATGGAATGTTCCTTAGGCCTTGGGACTAAAGTCCAAACTTTGTTTCTTTTAAATTGGTCAAGCTCTTCTTGTATAGCCAAGGTCTAAAACTCATCATTTTCAGCTTACTTAAAATGTTTTGGTTTAGTCTGGAAAAGAAATGCTAAATTACCACAAACATTATATAGAGAGGATCGAGTTTTGATATCTTGAGATGGGTCACCAATGATCAAGTCTTTTAGATAACCATGAGCATACCTCCATTCCTTAGGCAAATCTAAATTTTCTTGATTTGAAGGTCCAACAGCCTGTTGAACTTCATCTAGTTGAGAATTTGAAGCTTCTTCATGATTTGGCTCTTCTTGGTCTTTAATAAAGATGTCTTCAACACCTCATTCTACGTCAACCAAGTTATCTTCACAAAATTTCTTTGAAGAATCAAGGTTAGCTTCATTAAATACCACATGTATAGATTTTTCAACAACTAGGGTCTGTTTGTTGAAAACTCTATAGGCTTTACTATATTAAGAATATCCTAAGAAAATACATTCATCAGATTTTGCATTGAACTTACCCAAAAGTTCTTTGTTTTTATTTAAAACAAAACACTTATACCCAAAGGCGCAAAAATAACTGATATTAGGTTTTCTTCCATTCCATAGCTCATATGGGGTTTTCTTGAGAGAAGCTCGAATTATGAATCTGTTCACGATAAAACAAGTTGTGCTTAGGTCTTGACCCAAAAGTATCTTGGTAAATTATTTTCACAGAGCATGGTTCTAGTCATTTATTCTAAAGTTCTACTCTTTCTCTCAACAACTCCATTTTGTTAAGAGGTTCTAGGAGCAGAGAAGTTATGGTTAATACTATTTTCATCACAAAATTTTTCAAAATCTTTATTTTCAAATTCTCTACCATGATCACTTTGGATATTTATGATTTAAAAACCTTTTGAGATAATTACACTTACCTAACCTGAGATTTAAGCTTATTACAAGGACACCCCATGTGGTCTCTGAAATTACACTGCCCTCCCCTGTCAGGCTTGTCTAGAAAACAATGTTAACAGAAAATATAATTTTACCATTTTATCCTTCAATTGTTTAAGGAGCCCTTTTTTAAAAAAAAAGAAAAGAAAAAAAACTAAAGCAGCCCGCACCCTCGCCAAACCCCCTCCCCAACGCCCAACCCTCGCCGTCGCCACCTCCGGTGGCCGTCGCCGCCGTCTCTGTTCATTTTCGTCGGCGCCGCCGGCGGCGACCCCCCTCTCTCTCTCTCCCTCACTCTCTCTCTGTCATCTCTCTCTCTCTCTCTACCATCTCTCTCTCCACGACCAACGCCACCACAGGCGCTGCACCCGTCGGCCACAATGGAACCCACAAAACACCCGTCGGCCCCAAAACCACGATGAGTGAAGAATGTCGTCGAGACTGCCGGTCGTTGCGGGGTTCCAGAGAACGATGAGTGGAGAATGCAGCAGCGAACTCAGACAAACGACGCCATTGATGGAACCCACAATGTCCAGGTTGCTTAGGAGGCCAAAAGGGGGAAACGGGCAATCAAGATTGACGACGAGATCTGGGTTTTTGGTGTGGAAGAAAGAGAAGAATTGATCGGCGGAGGCGTCGTCGCGGCTCTAGATTAGGAGGGTGTCATGATTTTTTCCCATCCGGCTGTGGTGCAGAGTTGTGAAGGTTGGATCCTCGTTGTGGGTCCGCCAGAGCTTGCATAAGCATATGAATCGGAGGAGGGACTTGACAGGGAGTCTCGAGAGTATGTCGAGGAGAACGTCGTCGGGGAGACCGGAGGTGGACATGGCTCAATCGCGTCTCTATGCCTCCGGCGGCGGCGCCCCAAAAATAGAGGCACCCCTCTTTAGTTTTCTCTGATTCCCATCTCCATCTTCTCAATCCTCCTCCCTCAACCTAACCCACTGAACTTTCTCACTTTACCGGTCTTTCAAAGCCCCATAATTGCAAAATTTCTAAATGGGGGTGTTTTATATCGATGATTGATTGCATGTATTTATGTGTTTTTGTGTTGTGATTAAGTCGAAATCGAAATCGAAAACAATTTTTTCCAAATCGCAATCTATCCCAAACCCATTTTCAAGGGGTTCTCAGTCAAGAGGTTCTCTGTATCACAAACCCATGGTGGTGTTTTGGGTCCAAAGACCGGCAGTCTCGACGGCAGCTGGCGGTGGTGTTTTAGGGTTGCAGCGTTGGTCGCGACGGTGGTTTTTTGGGGTGGCGGCGTTGGTCGCGGAGAGAGAGATGGCAGAAAGGAGAGAGAGAGATGCGGAAGAGAGAGAGAGAGAGTTTGGGGCAGTGGAGAAAAAGGGTATAATGGGAAGAAACATAAAATATTTAATAATAAAATCAGTTTCTATTCAGTCAACTAACAGTCAACTAACAGAAGGGTTAAAGTGAAATACAAAAGTAAAGCAGAAGGGAGAACAGTGTAATTTCATAGACCATAGGGGAGGTCCCTGTAATAAGCTTAAATCTCAGGGGAGGTAAGTGCAATTATCTCAAACCATTTTCGTTTTGAATTTTCCGAGACAGTTTTGTAAAAGAGGCAAAGGTTTCATCCTTATGAGCTAAGAAAAGCACCTAAGTATATCTAGAGAAGTCATCAACAATAACAAATGCATATCTCTTACCTCCAAGGCTAAGAGTTCTTGTTAGACTAAACAAGTCCATGTGCAATAGTTGTAAGGGCCTAGAAGTTGAAATTTTATTTTTGAAATAAAAAGAGCTTCTAACATATTTGCCTTGTTGACATACATCACACACTTTGTCTTTTTCAAATTTAATTTGGGGTAAACCAATCACCAATTACTTTTTAAAAAGTTTAGAAATCAAGTTCATGTGTGCATATCTAAGTCTTTTATGCCACAACCAACTATTATCACTCAAGGCGGCTAAGCACTTAGTGTCATTTTTAGAAAGGTTATTTAGATTGAAAGTATAAATATTTTCATGTCTATGATCATCAAAAATAACTTTGTTATTAATTGAGTCTTCAATAACACACTTAGCATGATCAAAGAAAATCTTGTGACTTTTGTCACAAAGTTGGCTTATACTAAGAAGGTTATGTTTCAAACCATCAACAAGCAAAATATTTTCAATAGAAGGGGAAGGATTTTAACCGATACAACCGATTCCTATGATTTTTACTTTGCTATTGTCTTTGAATATCACAAATCCACCATCTTTAGGTTTGGGGATGCAAACATTGATTTGTCCCTTGCCATGTGTCTTGAGCAACGTCTATCAAGATATCACATCCCTTCCTTGAGTTCTTCGGTGTAAGTTCCTTATGGATGGGTTCCCTTAAGAACCCAAACCTTCTTGATAGATAAATTAAAAGACTTTCTTTGTGGACAATGTGTCACGGTGTGTCCATACTCATAGCAATGAAAGCAAGTTGCATTTGAGTGATTAGAGAATGCTTTGACAAAAATATTGTTTAAGAACTTTGCTTCTTCTTTGGTTGATATCAAATCCTAGCTTTGTCGAAAACACATTTTTGCATACCAAGAAGTTTATCTAAGTTATTCTTTCCAAGAGTGAACTTATAAATAGTTTTTATAAGATGTTCAGCCTTTTCATTTAAAATCTTGTTTTCATCTTTCAAAATGGAAATCTATTTTGATAAAACAAGTTTTTCTTCTTTTAAGGTTTCAATTTCACGTGAAAAGGAAAGAACCAACTTTTTAAGAATAGAGTTCTTTGCACTCATTTTTCTTAATTCATAATGCAAATCTTCAAATGCATTTTGTAATTCTTTTAAACAGAAAAAGTCATTTATTACCTCATCATCTTTCTTGGCCATGAGGTATAGATTTGTAACTTCATTTTTTTTCCTATCATCCTCAAAGATACTATTATCGCTTTCACCCCATGCGGCTATCATAGCCTTCTTGAATCTTTCCTTGAATTGCTTTTTAGGTTAAGGACATTCGGCCTTGACATGTCCAGGTTTTTTGTATTTATAGCAAATGACCTCGTCTTTCTTGTGATTATTCTTGAATTTGATTGAATCTCCCTTGAACTTGTTAGGCTCGCCTTTGTGTCCATCTTTCTTGAGGAACCTCCTTCCTTCTTGTTTTTTATTTCTAAGAAATCTTTTGAATTTCCTAGTGGTGAGGGCCATGTCTTCATTTTCATTACTTGAGGAGTCTTCATCGGATTCATCATCATGAGTTGAAGACTTGAAAGCAATGCCCTTTTTCTTTTTGTTATCATCTTCGTCATCCATCTTGATATTCATCTCATGGGTCAAGAGAGATCTAAAAAGTTCCTCCAAGTTGAGTGTATTAAGGTCTTTAGCTTTCTTGAATAATAGTGACCTTAACTTTCCAATTCTTAGGCATGCACCTAAGGATCTTTCTCACCATTTCTGCATTAGAATAGATATTGCCAAGAGGTTTTAATCCATTTCTAATATCAGTAAATCTAGTAAACATATCAGAAATAGTTTCATCATGCTTTATTTTAAACAATTTATAGTTATGAATAAGCATGCTTATCTTGGATTCCTTGATTTGGTTAGTTCTCTCATGGGTAAACTCAAGTCTATCCCAAATTTCTTTGTCAGTGTCACATGTTGATGTTAGGGTTAGTATACTGAGAATCATGTTTTTAGTATTTAATTTTTTCAATAAAATTAATTTTTTATTTTATTAGAATTTTTACGAGCAATGTATGTTGGAGGCAAGGCTGTCAAGATCTTTGTTTTTACAAATGATTAACCGAAAAAATTAACTGGACGGGCAACCGCCAAAACGGGTTCCAAATAAAATTTTTGATGACGAACGATCAAAATAAAACCCGTGCATCCGAAGTTAATTTAGAAGATTACCTTTTTATAGGTCGAATCTTCAACTATAATTTGAATCCGAGTTGAAACTCCTTTCAGATCTTCTAATGTATTTTCTTATGTGATTCCTGCATATAGTGTGGGCCATAATTCTCCGAGAACTCGTACCGACAGAACCAAGATAGCTTTAGTCTTAGAAGACAAGTTATAAAACTGGTTCAGCCTACCCACATATATATAGGACTAAAACAGGGACCTACGGAGTAATTATGAGTAAAACTTCTAGTGGAACACAGACACGTATCAGCGGTTACTGCAATTAAGAAAACCTCACAGCGGTATGTACAATTATGAAAAACCAGCAGCAGTTTCTACAATTTCTATAAAATACTGAATTACAGTTCACACCACTAAAGAACTATAATTGTACTCTGACCTATAATCTTAAAACCATATAGCATTGAGCTCCTGTTATTAAATGCTTACCATTTCTCCCCACGTTAAAATTCTCGATACCCGCCAATTAAATTTAATTATTGACAATTTATTTTAATCAGCATCTTAATATTTCTTAAGCCTTTTCGCTTAACTTATTTGATCGCTAGAAAATTAAATCCACCTGCATGGTTTAGCCTGATCAAAACTTATAAGCTTCTTTAAGTGGGTATCGTCAATTTCGATCTTTCGAAATGTGAATTCCGTCAATAATTAATATTTGCCATATAAATAATACCACTATCTAACTCATCGAAAATATAGACCCATATAAGATCGCACCTTCTAATAAATCAAAACAACGAATATTAAATATACATAAATCAATAATTATTCAGGATTAAGAGGATTAAAACTTTTCATAATAACATTGGGGTGTGAATTAATTTATAAAGTCAGTATAAAATTAATTACCTCAAATGTCCCGTTTAATACAAATAAAGTGTACTAGCACAGAGAGTCGAAACAATAAATGTGACACCCCGTTCCCCAGGCATGTCGGGACATATTCTAGCTGAATGTTCATAAATATATAAGATAACTATTACATCATTAACGGTTCAGAGATTATTCAAAATACTTAATAAGTACAGTCATCCAGAAAACTTA
>JAULJZ010204344.1:0-19281 GCA_032270985.1 Heliamphora pulchella
TTAATAAATTAAATTTTATGTTTTTTGTTTACTTATTTTTGTATTTAGTAATTTTTTATTTTTTAATTATAAATTTTTAAATAATATTTTATAATAAAAAAATAAAAAAATAAAAAAAAAACAGTAAAAACACTGTTTCAACCGTGAAAACACTGTTAAAACAGTGTTTTCCGTTAACGGAAAGTTAATTTGGACTTAAGTGTTACAATTTTCAAAAAGAATGGGGTGAAGTGATATTTCAGAGAATAGAGAGGGTGACAGTGATATAACCTTTAAATAAAAAAAATATAAGTATAATATACCCAAATAAAAATTATTAATAATAATTTTATCAAACACCCCAAAAAAAATTTTGCTCCAGCGGTTGAGTATATGTTCATTGCAACGTAATCATTACATGCGTTACAGAAATTTGATAATAAATTACCCTATAACGGTATAAATTTATTAAACTCAAATAAACGGGACAATTCGGCCTAGATTAAAGCTTAACTTTTAAATTTTTTTTTTCTAAAAACGTCAAAGATTTAAAATTATTTATTTAGTAAAAAAATTAAAAAATTAAATCAAAACAAAAATTTTTAAAATATTTTATTCAAACAACCACCACTTTTAAAATACAATAATACTCATTATTTTTAATTTTTATTTACTACCACTACTAACTATATATAATTGTTAATATCAAATATATAACATGATAAAATTATTCACTTTAAACAAAAAATAAAAAAGTTAACGTTTTTTTAAACAACCAATTTTAAAAAACTTAGTTTAAAAGCTAAATTACCAAACAACTTATTTTAAATTCAATTTAACTTTTTATTTAAAAACACAAAAAAGCAAAAATAGCAAAATTTTAAACTAGTTGCCAATCGAGGCCTTAAATAAAAGATAGATATTTGACTTATTTTTTATTTTTATTTTTTATTAAGTTTTTTACTTTTTTTGTTTGTGGATGAAAGTAACTAAATAAATGAAAAAATAAATTCAAATGATAAAAAAAACTTACTAAAAATTGCAACATAAGCAAAAAACTGATTTATTAATTTCTTTTGACTTTTTTTAAAAATTTTATTCATGTTTTGATTAAATTATTTTAATCTTCTTTTTAAATCCTCTTTTTTTTTAGATTATTTTTTTAAAAAAATTTGTAAGTACCATAAAATAAGACAATAAATTATTAGTACAATGAATTAACTTTAGTAATCACAATTGATTAGTATAATGCATCTGTATATTATTTTGTGAAAAATACAAACTAAAGTCTATTGGGCTGTGATTAAGGAGTATATGATATATAAATATCTGTGTAACGTGTATTAATATATGTGAAAGTGGTAAGCCCCACACTAAAAAGTGTATTGATATTAAAATTTTTTTGTCTCTATTAGACTATTATCCAAATTCTATTAAACTCTCTTTAGCAGCACTTTTATTTTATTATTAAAGAGTACGATTCAATCATTACGTGATATTTACGTTCAATATAACGGTTCATTTATCTCGTAATAGAAAAATTTATTACTTGATCAAATTTTCATATTTTTGAAATTTTCTCATTAAAATCAGTCAAAATGTGTTTTTTTTTGTCAAAATGTGTTTTTTTTATCAAACTATTAACTTATGTTTAGAAAAAATTAAAAAGAAAGTCAATAAACCAAGTTTTACTTATTTTTATTTTTAATAAAAAATATTTAAAGAATTTACCTTTTCAATTATTCTCTAGAGGCTATTAAGAAATTTAAAAATAATTAAAATACAAAAAGCTAAAAAATAATAAAAATAAGCAAGATTCTAATTTTTTTAATCCCAAAACAAACATTTCTATCATGGTATAAATAATAATAATAATAAAAAACTTTTGTGTAAAATATGTTAATAGTTGTGAAAGTTATAAACTTGACCTTTAAAAATATATTAATATTAAAAAATATATTTCTATTCACTTATTATTTATCGTTCAATAAGCAAGATAAACTTGACTTTTAAAAATGGATTAATTTCAAAAATAATTTTTATTTACTTATTATTTATAGCTTTATAAGTGATGATTATTATAATCCTATCTATATTTATGACTCTTTAGTTACCCTCACATCATCACATAGGCCTTGTGTGGCAAATGATGTATAGGTAGGAATGAGGTCATTCATCTTCATCTTCTATTTAGTTATGGTAGTGATATAAAAATCTTAAAAAAAATAGTGAGAGCAAGACATGGGCAAAAACATTTTAGGATAGGGAGTGATATTAATAAGAGATATAGATAATAGGATAAATAAAAATTAGTAATTGATGAACGAATAAAATAAAAAATAAAAAATATAAAAAATAAAGATTAAAAAAGAAGAGATAAACATAATATTTATATGATTTACACTTACTATATTTTAAAAAAAGAAATTTTATATATGTATTTATATTAAAAATATATTTTGTGTCATCGGATGCGGGACAGGAGAAATGGAGCAGGAGAAGTAAATACCTTTTTAAATTCAATTTGTTATTAGGGTTTAAAAAATTTGCACATGACAAAGAAGAAATGTGTAGAAAAAAGAGGAGAAAAATTGTCATATGTACTTTTATAACACATAACTATCAAGTATGTTATGCTACATGTGGAGTTAGGTGTGAGTTGTCCACGCAATGAAATGATAAATTCAAAATAATAATAATAATAATAATAACAGCAACAACAAAAATAATAATAGCAACAAGTGAGACAAAAGTATGTTAGGCACACTTTTTTTTATAATATAAATGGTGTGTCTCACTCTTTACAAAATAACGTATATGTGTAAGGTTCTTTTGGAATAAATAAACAATTATGGAAAGAAAAAATTTACAAAATAGTTAGAAACACATAATAGAGAGAGATAAGATTGGGTAAAAGAGAAAGCTAATTGAGTTCGAAATATTGACAGTATGAACAGTTTGTATCAGAGTTTTTGAAATTGATTGATTTTGGAAGCACAACTATCCCTTCTATTTATAACCATCGGAGGGGTTTGTTTAGAATTAAAATAGGATTTCATCGAAGATCTAATCAGATTATGAAAAGTGATTTTGGAGAATCATGGGATTCTATCCCCAAAATTAACCAGTTAGTGTTCAACTCCAACTCAACCGGATCGGCCAACGGGTACCTCTTGGGTACCCGACACATTCGAGTTAAATACCCGACCCATTTGGATCGAGTAACATAGGGGTCACTCGAATGACTCGAGTGAGTGGGTCTTATGGTACGACAAATTCTTTCCTTAACCACCAAACCACATGTCTTCCAACGTCTAGTGCAGAATTGTACTGCCATTATCTTTAAATGTTTCTGGGACACTCTTTTGATTCTCAGAGGAATCTAAAATCATATAGTCTGTGCAATATCTTAGCTATTCAATTTGTGCTGAATCACATAGTCTGTGCTATGTCATCACAATTAGGTAGTCAGAGTTACACTCACAGTCTATACTGTATTCATGGTCTGTGTCATGGCAATATAGTTGAGTAATCAAAGTTACTGTCATAGTTGGATGATTTCTCTTCTTGGCTTTCTCCGGGAACCGTAGGAGTTTTCCTCATACCGTCTTGCAGGGTTAGACTCCCCATTTGTACTAGGGGTTGGGATGAAGGGACAAAGAATATGGAGGACACAATTGAGGAATTTAGGAAATGCCTGGTTCTAACACACGGCGAAGAAAAGGAAGTTATTATGGAGGATAGACACAAGCAGTTGAATGAGGAAAGAGGAAAATTAGGCTTAGTGGGGAAGCTTTTAATAAGGAAAGCGTTCAACCAAGAGGCTATGGGAGCGGTTTTAGCGGTGTCATGGAAACTAACAAAGAATTTCATCTGTAAGCCTCTAAAAGAAAACCTATTTTTATTCCAGTTCAAAAATGCGATGGATCAAAGTAGGGTGCTGGCAAATGGCCCATGGAATTTTGATAATCAGCTATTGGTTTTGGAGAATTTTGATGGTAATAGTAGGGCTGTGGATATTGATCCAAAATTTACCTATTTTTGGATGAGAATCTACGATCTTTCCCTGTCATGTATGAACAAGGAGGCGGGAAAACTTATAGGAGAAAGATGTGGAACCATAAAGGATGTAGAGTGCAGAGAAGACGGCATTGCATAGGGCCAAAACCTGAGGATTCGGGTGAACCTTGACTTCTCGAGGCCAATACGCAGAGGTATGAAAATATTACTAGGGAGTACTGAGCCACTCTGGGTTCGATTAAAATATGAGAGATTACTTATGTTTTGCTATTATGGTGGACAGATCGGACACAATGACAAAGAATGTGATGACATACATCTTGATCGGACATAGGGGTAACGGTTGGAATGACAATATAGGGAATAGCTCCGTTTTCGTGGGGGAGGGGGTCCTAAAAAACAACATCATAAGCGAACATCCAGCAATACACCAGAGGCTACGAAGGAAGATATCGGGCAAGGCCAATCAAAACCTGAGGAGAACCGGGGCAGACGGGATAAGAAGCTTTTTTTCATAATGAAAGCCCGATCTCCGATCAGGAATCCTCTTTTGAAATGGTAACCAGCAAAGGAAGTTTTCATGATAAGAGAACGAAATCTCAAGGTCAATGAGGATTGAATGGAATTATTTTCATTTGGAGAGCTGAAGGTGAGAATTTGGCAATCGTGCAAGGTAAAGTTTTGGTAAGGATTGTAGTGAGAGAGTACTCAGGGAATCTTTTGAACCTTGAAGCACAGGAAAAGATGGGCCTTGGAAGTAGGCCCAACCAAATGGTGAAGGGCCTAGCAATACCGAACAAGCCAGGAAGCAAGTGGGGCCAATTAAAAAGCCCAACGGAGACACACCAACCTTGGACCAGGTTATACAACTTCAGACTGAAGTGGAAGGGGAAGGGCCCAACCCGTAGGTACAAGGGGGATAGGGAGCAACCAGTACGAGAATGAAGAGGGTGCACTAACAAGGAAACAAACTAGGGCAAGGAACTGGAAGCGAATTTCTCGAGCTAGTGAAAATTCAATTCAAGTAGCCATAGAGGTGGGGAAAATAAGAAGAGGAGTCAAGATAAAGCAGCAGATGGAGAGTGTAATGAAGATATTCATCTCAGTACCAAGCGACACAGCTACGCCTCAAACCAAATGGAGTATGAACAGAACTTTTCAACGGTGGCAGTTGAGTCTCAGCCCCGTCGACAGCCATGAAGGTGTTAAGTTGGAACTGTCAGGGGCTTGGGAATCCCTGAACAATTCGTAGTCTTCAA
Organism: Heliamphora pulchella; assembly: GCA_032270985.1. NCBI lineage: Eukaryota > Viridiplantae > Streptophyta > Magnoliopsida > Ericales > Sarraceniaceae > Heliamphora > Heliamphora pulchella. Next base: position 5,259 of record JAULJZ010204344.1, read on the forward strand.
TGCCTGTTGAAGAAGGAAGAGCCCAATGTGGTATTCTTAATCGAGACGAAGATGTCATGAAAACTATGGCAAATTACGAGGTGTAGGTCGCAAATGTCATATGCGTTCTGGGTGGAGAGAGAAGGGATGTCAGGAAGGTTGGGCCTGCTATGGAAGGATTGTGAATTGACAGTTAAGAACTATTCCAAATGGCACATTGACACAGTTGTTACTGATAACCACGGCGGGATTACATTGCGACTAACTGAATTTTATGGTAACCCCCAAACGAGTCTTCGAAAATTTTTGAGGGAGTTGCTTAAGAGATTGGTTGGATTAATGGAAGCGCCTTGGCTTTGTATAGGAGATTTTAATAAAATTCTTGAGCAAAATGAGCATTACGGAAGGGGAGAAAGAGCACAGTGGGAAATCAAAAATTTTCAAAAGGCATTAGCGGACATCAATTTGGTAGAGTTTGGTTTATCGGGACACACGTTTACATGGAGCAACGAAAAAAAGGAAGAGAACTTAGTCAAAGAGAAGCTAGACCGCGCGGTGGCGAATATAGAATGGTGTAGAGCATTTTCAAGTGCTGCGACAATAATAAAATGGTGCCTGGGATTAGACCACTTACCAGTACTGGTGGATGGGTTGGGAATGGTCACTGCACATATTTTTAATGGGGGCACTAAGAGGTATCAGTTCGAGCAAATGTGGGTCAGAGCTGAGGAGTGTGAGAAGATAATAGAGGCAGCATGGAAGCAGTCCAATATGAGAGGAGGCTTGGAAGGGGTGTACCAGAAAATCTCACAAACAAGCAGGGAGTTGAGCAGGTGGAATAAATCATCTTTTGGGCATGTCCAGACGAGGATGAGGAGAATAACCTTCGAACCTGGGAGATTAAAATCCCAAGTGCTGAATATGTCTGACATGGAAATTGAATAGAAGCTTGAGGCAGAAGCAAAAGAATTAATGGCAAGGGAAGAAATCCTTTGGAAACAAAGGAGCAGAGCTGACTGGTTAGCAATGGGTGATAGGAATACATTGTTTTTTCATGCGACAGCATCAAACAGACAGAAGAGGAACATAATTTTGGGTCTTGAAGAAGAAACGAGCAATTAGCATAATACCCCGACCAACATTGAAGATTTGTTCTTGAACTATTTCTAGAATTTGTTCTGCTCAACAAATCAGGTGGAAAACTCATGGGCAAGCATGAATTACAAGACCATTTTTGAGGCAGTAAATACCTCTCTGGCGAGGAATTTTGAAGAAAAGGAAATAAAAACGGCCTTGGATCAAATGAACCTCACGAAGGCACCAGGTTCAAATGGAAATCCAACACTTTTTTACCAAAAATATTGGCATATCGTGGGCAAAGACGTCATCAGGGTAGCTATGAGAGTTCTTAATGGTGGGTGGCTGGTTCCTATAAATGAAACACTTATTGTGTTGATTCCAAAGGTAAAATCACCCAAGAGAGCTACGGACTTTAGACCAATTTCCTTATGTAATGTGTTATACAAGATCATCTCTAAAACTATAGCAAATAAAATGAAGAGGGTATTACCAATGGTGATTTTTTAGAACCAAAGTGCGTTTGTGTTGGGCATAATGATCCAGGACAATATCCTCATGGCTTTTGAGATATACAATTATTTGAAGAACAAATGATCGAGAGAGAAAGGTAAAATGGCCATGAAATTTGATGAGTAAGGCATACGACAGGGTGGTGTGGACTTTTCTGGAGAATACGATGTGAGGATGGGCTTTGGGGACCGGTGGATAACTCTTGTGATAAATTGTGTTCGAACTGTTCGATATAAAGTTATGGCAAATGGGAAAGCATCAAGCACTGTAATACCAACGCGGGACATTCGACAAGGCAACCCAATATCACCGTACCTATTTTTTAATTGTGCAGAAGGCCTATCAGCATTGTTGAGGAAAGCTGAGGAGGAAGAAAAGCTTAAAGGAATTAGGGTAACCAGGAATTGCCCAAGAGTGACACACTTATTATTTGTGAATGATTGCCTCCTTGTCTGTCAAGCAAACTTAGATAAGGCAAGAACAATCAAGGAGGTTCTTCAAGAGTATGAAAGGGCATCGGGGAAAAAGAAAAATTTCGGTAAGACCTCAATATCTTTCAGTAGGAATACAGCTGCTCGAGATGTGTTAGATATTAAGAACTTGCTGGAGGTATCGATAGTGGATAAACATGGGAAGTATTTGGGAGTGCCAATGGTAGTGGGCAGATCCAAGAAAGAGATTTTCAAGCACATTAAGGATAAAATGTGGGGCCTTACCCAAGGCTGGAAAGAGAAGCTATTGTCGAGGGCGGGGAGGGAAGTTCTCATTAAAGCAGTGACCCATGCGATACCAACGTACTCAATGTCTATGTCCAAATTCCTTCACTCTCCATGTAAGGAACTGACAGCTTTAATAGCAAGGTTTTGGTGATGGATCAACAAACTCAAGGAAAATTCACTGGAAGAAGTGGGAGGGGTTATGCCAAAGTAAACTAGATGGATGAATTGAATTCCAAGATTTCAAGGCTTTTAATTTGGCGTTGTTAGCTAAACAAGGGTGAAGGATATTGATGAACTAGGAGTCATTAGTTAACAAGATCTTAAAATCTAAATATTTTTCAGACAAGACCTTTTTGGAGGCTACGGCTTGTTCTAACCCATCATTCACATGGAGATCCATATTAGAATGGAGGGAGGTTCTGTAGAAAGGGGTGAGATGGAGAGTGGGAGATGAGACAAATATTAAAGTATGGGGGGATAAATAGGTGCCCAAAGAGTCGAATTTCAAACTAATAAGTCTGATGCTCGTGAGATTGGAGGAGTTAAGGGTTTGTGCTTTGTTTAACCAAGAGGGTAAGGGTTAGGATCTAGCCAAGCTCCAGCAATTCCTACTACTGGATGAAGTCGAAACAATTGGGAGCATGCCTGTTAGCCAGAATGGGGTGGGTGATAAGATGATTTGGCGTTTCGCTAAAAATGGAAGGTACACGGTCAGATTAGGATATTTCATGACTCTAAAGGAGCACCACTCAGTAGCAAAATGTTCAGATATAAACCCCACCACTAGATTTTAGAAGAAGTTATAGAGATTGAAATTTTCAAACAAGGTAAAGATCTTTTTACGGAGGGTAACCCTTGACATCTTGCCAGTGAAGACCAACCTTATCAAAAGGAGGATGAAGGTGAACCCAAATTATGTTTTGTGTGGGGAACCAAGTGAGACAACAGTTCATTGCTTGTTATATTGCCCATTCGCAAGGGAAGTATGGAAAGAGACTAATGGTCTAACAGTTTGGAGCATAGCTGAGCAAAAGGGAAATGCTAGGCAAAGCTTGGAAGATATTCTTGAATTAACCTCCGAGGAAGCTACTACAATGATAGGAATGATCATGTGGAACATTTGGCAACAAAGGAACGAGGCATTATTTAGGGGAAGTAGAAAATCACCAGGGGAAATCATAAAAGTGGCTGGAGAAACCTTGGCAGATTACTTATAGGCCAATCATAAACAACCAAAGGGCCCAGCTGCGGCATTGGGAGTGATAAAATGGATCCCACCAGCAACAGGTATATGGAAGATCAATTTTGATGATGCAAAATCAAATAATGCTGCTGTGATAGGGGTCGTGATCTGAGATTCAAATGGGAAAGTTGCGGCCTCTATAGCAGAACATATTCACTTTGTACAAGATGTGAACCAAATTGAGTGCCTATGGGCTGTAAAGGCAATAGAGGTGGCAGCACAAATGGGTCTGCAAGACATTCAGGTGGAAGGGGATGCACTAAATATAATACATGCAGTGGAGTCGAAGGAAGAGGATATGTCTAACATTGGCGACTTGGTGGAAGGGATCCAAATCTAGATAGCTATATACTCACAAACAAGGTAACGCCTTAGCACACGCCTTGGCAAGGTTAGCGTTCGAGTTGAATGAAAGTAATTGCTGGCTGAATGATGTCCCATAATCCCTTAGGGGGTTGATGGAAACAGAGGCAAGGCAGGCAAGAAGGCGATTGGGGTTACTTGTTTGATGGCTTTGTTGTTTCTACTGTTGTTTCTTTAGCTGCTGCGTGATTGGTTTGCTAAGCATTTTTCTGAATTAGCTGTTTTTGATGGATGGGTTTGTTTAGCTTGATGGATGGGTTTGCTCTGATGGTTTTGCCTAGATGTTAGCTTGTTGGTTCTAACTGTTGAGGCTTCCTAGGTTGCTCAGTTGCTGCTTGGTTTGCTTGAATTGTCTGCTTTTGGACTACCTACTTTTATCAATTTTGCTCTTAGATTGCCTGTGGCATGCTACTTTGGTAAAGGAGCTTCATGGCCTACGAAGTTACATCCTTGATTTTGTTAAGATTGGACTATTTGTTTTACAGTTTTGATGCTGCTTGATGGTAGGGATGTTTGTTGCGAGAATAGAAGCTGCGGCATACTGCATGAGGTGAGAATAGATGCTGCTTGTCATAGAGTAGCTAATTGTTTAATGGATGCTTGCTGGTAGAGTGTGTTGATTTTTTGTGGTGCTTATTATGATGTGTAATTTTGCATGTATCAAAAAAAGAAAAAAGAGCTACTGTTATAATCTGTGCTATGCTTCACAGTCTGTGCTGGGGAATTATCTTCGTTCGTAGTTAGAACTATGCTTAATAGTCTGTCCTATAGAATATCATACGCCTCTATTCAGTGATCAATAGTACTGGGTAGCCGAGTTACAAGGTATCCCAGTGGCTCGGGTCACCAGAGCTGAGTGACTTCGAAGGCTCTGTAGTTTGAACAAGTTATTATTTCTAAGCATGAAAGGTAGTTTTGGCCTAATAAGACGATCATACTCTACTTGAGTGACTCGGGTCACCTGAGTGGCTTGGACATCTTGAGTCTCAGCAAAAATTTATACATCTTGTGAAGATTTGTTTATACATCGTTCAATTCCGTCAACTCTTAGGAGCTTAGTCCAACGAAGGTGATCAAACCACTAGGGGTCTCTGTATCTAAGATCATCCATTCTTCTCCTGTGTTGAATATGATTTTTCCCCTCATATGGTGATAATTATCCCCGTTACATGGCGACAGTCGAGCTACTCGAGGGGTGTCACTCGAGTAAGTCACACCGAGCCACCCAGAGCTTAAATGACATATTAATTCTTCATTGGGCAGAGCAAATGCTAATAGTTTTCACAATACTCTAATAACTCCAATCGAGTCACTTGAGTAATATTAATTAACTGAGTTGCTTCGCATACAACTCTTATACGCGTTTATTGATTGTTTTTATCTCATTCTCATATTTGAGCCACTTATTATTGGTCATTTAGTTGGGCCTATATCCCTAATATGAGTTTTTCCCGTTTACAATATGAACTTAATAATTACTCATCTTAAAAGTAATTATAATTTTTAGTTACTAAAAATAATAATAGAATAAAAAAGTTTTAATAGTCACACTCAAATTCCTAACATTCATATTAATTATTATTAGGTTTGCACCTAAATTCAACCAAAAGAAACATAAAAAATATATGTACTATAAAAAAACACAAAATTATTATATTTTTTAGATAGTCATTTGTGAAAAATGTAGTTTTGATAGGAGAAAAAAAAGTAAATTTTCAAATAAAGAAAGAAAAAGATAAAACTTTTTTGTGTGAGAGAGAGAGAGAGAGAGAGAGAGAGAGAGAGAGGGAGAGATGGGAGAATAAGTTAAAAATCATGAGAGAAAAACGAAGAAAGGGCAACCCGTTGACAACTCTTAAATTATTATATAAATGTCAACATTAAAGCTCTTATCTTATAGATATATATACAATTAGGACATGATTAGCAACAAGCATCCTATGTTTTTAATTTTTTTGTAAATTGTAAATAAAAATAAATTTCATAATTATTTTTTGTTTTTTAAAAAATATAAATGGTTTTTAAAATTTACCAAATTCTTGTAAATAAAGAAAAAAAATATTTTTATTTGTTTTGTAAATAAATTATCATTTTATCTTTCTTTTTTTACCACATTTAACTACCTTTTTGAATACACCCTTCAATCACCACCTCCGACTATTATATTCGGCCACTCTCGCCAATCACCATATCCAACTACTAGCCTCTTATTATCATTACTAGCTAATACTTTTCAATCACCATTTTCGACCACCACTTTCGGCAACTACCTTAGACTATTATATTTATTCACAACCTCCAATCGCCACTTTCTAAATATTTATAATTTAAATATATTTTTATTTTATTTTTCATAAAAATAAATAAAAAATATATTTTTTATTTATTGCAAACGAAAAACATAAAGCTGCAAACGTTACCAAATGAAACCTTAGTTTTTCCAAATAGAAAGTCAATTCTGTTCCTTGATAAAAGAAAGAGTTAATTACTATGACGTCCTATTTTTATAACTTGTTTTGAAATAAATTTTATGGACTAAATAGTCATCTTGTGAAATTATTTTTCAGATATTTAGTGATGTTATGATTATTTTTACTCTTATATGTTTTTATGAAAAAATAAGTAAATATATATAGATATATACGAGTAGTATAGATTCTTTTTTTAGCGTTGAAATATACATAGTAATTTACCGATCATTTTCGGTGGGCAGTTACATATGCGAATTTAGTATCCATATATCATGATGATTTACAATTCCATATATTATATATTTGTAATAATTTTTCATGATCATTGATTCAATATTATTTTACTCAATTAGCTGAAAATATCTGAAAATTTTATTAACGTTCAAATGAAGATTCATGAACGATATGATTTTGTCACTTACATTACATATAGATAAGTAGTATCTTAGTTTTGTGGTGGAAGTTTTTTAAATAACCATTATAAAAAATAGTTATTGTTGGTGATAGGACTTGAGTTTATTATGTATAATCATCATGCTATTGTTGATTGAATAAATACTCATGCCAATATGCTCTTATATTTAGTTGTACAGAAAATGAGATTGTTGTTTAATAAAATTAGAATGTTAATGCAGAAAATAAGATTATTGTTGCAGAAAATGAGAATATTGATATGAAAAATGAGAATTTTGCTGTGGAAAATGATAGTATGTTTGTTCAACAAATAAATGAGAATGATGGTATAGTAAATGAGCATTTTATTTTTAAAAATAACAATATGTCTAACACGAAAATTTAAAACGAGTTATCATTTTTTAGTGTTCTTGCTGAAAAAAGATAATATTGTTACAAGAAATGTGAATTTTGTTGCCAAAAATGATAATATGTCCACACAAAAATTATTAATGAAAATGTACAAATAAGTTATTTTTTTGAGTGAGTTTATCATTTTACCTTGGATCATGTTAATTTGAGAGATTTTTGCATATCAATCTTCAATATTTATGGAAGCATATCTACTCTGTAATGGTAATTTTCTATCACTGATTTTAGCTTTGATTTAATTTTAGAAAGATACGTTGGAACTTCGTATGCATTAATATGTTATACAATCGGGGCAATTTCTGAACAATAAATAAAAACGGGACTTAATTGAATAGTTGTTTAGTAAATGGTCTTTATCCCTAAAAAATAGTAAAAACATGACTGAAAACTAAATTACCTTAAAAGAAATATGCTAAAAATTAAAATAATATTTTTTATGGCACTCTATTCAATTTTGTATCTCGTTAAGAAATATAACAACACTCTTACTACATAATTTTTTTATTATTAATATCAACTATATAAAAGAATAATATTATCTAATTTGAATAGAAATAAAAAGAAAATATAATTTTTTACCTAATCAATTAACTCTAAAAAAATTAGCTTAAAAATTAATTTATCAAACAACTTAATTTCAATCCAAATATCTTTTTTTGACTAAAAAGGGTAAAAAAGCAATACAAATAAGCTTTATGGTAGTTAGTATTTACCAATCATAACCTCAATCTGCTCACAACATAGATGAGAGTAAATCTTAGGTTCAATTAAAAATTTAGACATTTTAAGCAAATTTTTGGTAGTATCTTTAATCAAAATTAATGTCTATAATTTACAAGCAATTACAAATATTCATAAGTTTACTTCTTAATAATGGGTTTAATGTGGCCCTGTGTTAGAGCTTCTTTAGTTTCCAAAAAATAGATAATGCATACACTCAATTGAGAAATTATAAGTCATTTTTGGAGTACTATGCGGGTGTTTGGCAAAGTTTTTAGGACAATTTTTTAGTTTTCTGTCACTAATTTTAGTAATAAATTAATTTTTTTTTCAAACACTCACAACTTCTCTTATAAGCCATAATTATTTTTTTCAGTTGCCAGCTAACATATTTTTCAAACAATTACAACTTTTGTTACTAGCTATAATCTATAAATTATTAATTTCAGCAATACCAAACGCCCACTACGTGTTATTCATTTTTACTAAATACGAAAATTTAATACATACTAATTTCATTTAATTGATTGAATTAATAATAAAAAATATATAATTCTCCTTAGAATTGTGTAAAATTGGTTATCTAATAGATTTATAATTCTTTCACTACAGCACTACTTGCTACATTTAAACAAAGAAAATAAAATCTTTTTCAAATATGTAATCTAATTTTATATTTAATTCAATCAATTAAATATACCCTAAGCGGATTATTATTATATTTTACTTAAATATAGTCATTATTATCTCACTTATAGTTCATGTTTGGATGACTGAAATTATTAAAAGGAATAAAATATTATTACTAGATATCAAAATACCTAATAATGAGATGTTGAGATGATGGGTTAATAGATCTTTGTCAGGGGAGGATTCCCCCCTCCCCCGTGCATGGACCAAAATCAAGGAGACGGGCGTGATGTGCCTTTAAACACGTTATTGTGCTTTAGATGGGTATAACAATTCAGTATATTTTTATGATTGAATTTATTTATTATATAAAATTTATAAAATTTATTATTTATATAAAAAGTTAAATTAATTTGATTTATGCGATCAAAAGACTTTTGTTTTGCTATTTTTTTTATAATTATATGTATAATTTATTTATTTGTAAGTAAGTGTAATCAATTTATATAACTGTATATATTAAATTAATTTTATTTTTTTATAAATAATAAACTTGATTAACTCTACATAGTAAATAGATTTAATTATAAAATTATATTCTAAAATTATACCCATTAAAAACACAATAACTTAATGTGCTTTTGTGCCCTTAATGGGAATGGTTTTTAAATAATTTTTTATGATTTAATTCGTTCATTATATAGAACTCGTCAAGTTTGTTCAGTATGTAAAAATTCAGATTCATCCGATATCAGTAACTAAGTGATTGGATATAATCTCCTAATGTTGTTTTATAAATAAATAAATAAAAATTATTATTTTAAATAAAATATTATTAAACAAATGTTAATCAATCATCTATCTACAGGTATTTAATGAATTTGAATTTTTACATACTAAACAAGCTCGACGAATTCTACATAATGAACGGATCAAATTATAAAAATATATTCAAAAACTGTACCCTTTGAAGACACAGCACGAGCATGCTACCCCTTGGGCATAGCACGCTCTCTCGGTCCGCGTGCTAGGTGCATGTTTTGTACCTAACTGGGCTATGAAAAAGCAAATAACAGAGCACTTTTAACTTTACTATTATTATTATTTCCTTTGAAAGCTTCAGATGGTTGGTTTTAAAAAGCACACCCAATAATTGGATTTGCTTGCCTTTTTCTTTTTCTTTTTTAATTTATTAGGGTACATGCCATATTACCATATATAGTCAAAGGTGATTTTTTTTTGTTTCTTTTTTATTTAGACAATCTTTCTTCAATCAAAATGGTTAGAAATCATTCATTTTATTTGGTTGCTACCAATATAAGAAACGACAAGTGGACTGCCCTTTCTTTTCTATTCTCTCTCACTCTTTTTGTTGCCAATGATGCATCTTTGTTTTTGTGTAAAATAAATTTAATCCCAAGAGACCATTGCCACCAAAGCACTTTTTCTTCCATTGTGTTTTCTTCAAATAGTGAGGTAATTTCCGTCCTTTTTTTTATATTCCTTTTTCTTCCTTTTTTGTCTGTACTTTTTTTGTGGATCAAGGAATAACTAAGAAGAAACTTAAAAATTGATGTGAATGTCTTTGTACTTTTGTGCATATTATCACCGGTGAAGTCTCGTCACCACATCTCATCACTTTATGAGATTTGGAGAAAGAAGTAAGGGTCTCTGTACTTTTGTATATTTCGTCACTAATAAAGCCTTGTCACCACATCTTGTATTTGGTGAAACTTGGAGAACGGTGAGGGTTCTGCACTTTTGTAAATACTGTCACTAGTAAAGTCTCATCGCTGCATTTTGGTAATTGGTGAGACATGAAGAACAATGTGGGGGATTCTGCACTTTTGTCTATTCCATCACTAGTGAAGCGATAGGTGAATGTGCCATTTAAACTCTCAATTTACACTAGCAAAGCTTTTACTTTTGTGTTGATAATACAATTTTTTTAGTATTTGCAGAATTAGCATAGAAGGAAGCAAAATGGGGAAAATGCAATAAAATGAAGAAAATAACGAAAAACAGTCACTAGTCATTTTTGTATGGATGAGCATCCGAATGATTTTTAGCAGAATGAATTGCATGTGAATAGAGCTCGGGAAGCTATTGTTCACGAATTTTCAAAGATTATGTTAAAAAAGTGGGCTTATAAAAGAAAGAAGAAAACAAGACATATAAGAGTTCTCTAATTGGTGAAAATAGGCGGACTAAGGGTGGTGGCTCCCTCAATAGGCCTTCCAATAGCACGTTTGATCAAAAACTTGGTTTCGTCATCTACATCCATGAGCGGCTAGCAGCCTTCTTTAGGATTTTAGATAAAACTCTAACGAATTGATGTTTAAACTTTATAATCGATTGCGAATTCTATTCTTTTTACTTTATGTGTATAACTCTTAACACGCTTTGGGTTTTCTTTTTATCAAGTATTCTTGATTTTGATATTCATTTTCTGTGATTACGAACATTGAGTTATATAATATTTTATTTATAAACGCGATATAAACATGGCATAAGTTGTGCTTTGTGAGGATGAGTTGTGTCGAACTTGGTGAGGACAACTTGTGCCATCAAAGATAATTATGCCAAGTTTGGTTTCGTTAATCCTCTCGAGAAATCTGTTAGGACTTGTAGCCATAACTGATATTGTGCGAATAAATAGTTTATGTCCGTAATCGGTATAAGTTCATATTTGCAAGGTTGGGGTGAATTCAAGTCCCTAAAACTTTTCACATTTAAAGATTTTTTATATTAATTTTTTTATTTTATATCATTCAAGTTAATCACATCTCATAAATGCAATAAACTTATGTTTCAAATTAATTTTATGAACTAATCTAAGAATAACGCAACTTAGCCTTATTGTTCCCATTGGAATGATACTTGGTCTTAACCACTATCTTATGGAATAGTAGTTTTTACTTGGTTTTAAATAATTTTGTTTTTTGCGATAACGACCACATCAAACTTTGGCACCGTTATCGTGGACAAAAAGTACGGTTATTTATTTTCAGAATAGTTCTTATTTTAATTTGTACTTTAGAATTTCTTTGTAGTTAAGGATTTTTGTATAGTTTTTTTTTTTAATTCTTTTAGTTGTTAAATGCAGGTTGATTGGTGTTAGAGCAAGTCCGGTGCAAATACTAAATTCTTACCAAAACATTATGAGTTTTTATTACTTGTCTAAAGTTAAGTAGTTCACATTAAGTATTATTTATTCTACATATTTTATTTTATTTTATTTTGTAATAAAAATAAAAAAATGGCCTATTTTGAAAATTAATTTGAGGATTTTGAAATTTATGATCACCCATCATTGAGAACTTGACAACTATTTGCGACTCACGACAAGAAGTTCTGACTCTTGTGTGGTTTTTTTAACCAATATTGACACCTTTGATGTGAACCCAGAAATGACTCTATTACTTCTTTATTTTCTTGGCTTAAATTTAGAAAATTCATGTAACCAATATTGAAAATTTTAAAAAGATTTGATTGATTTTGAAATATCCCAATGCTAGTGAGACTCTTATTCTTAAACAACAAATTGTAATTTTTGATCAAACAGAATATGAGTCTTTTACACAATATTGGGAGATATTTAAATATTTGGTAACTTCTTGCTCATGTCATAATTATGAGACTTGGAATCTAATTCAATTTTTTTAAGAGGGTTTAAGTTTTGAAATGCGCCATTTTGTTGATACAATGTGCAACAGTAAATTTTTAAATAAAACTCCTAAAGAGGCGTGGACTTATTTTGATCATTTATCTAAAAGTTCACAATCTTGAAATCCTGAAAAGTTTGGTCAAACCAAATCTCATGCTAGAAAAGCTTATACAGCATCGCCACTTCTAGGAATTGAAAAGGTTTAAGATGGTTATAATGCTTGTGAGATATTGGGACATGTAGTTTAAGATAGTCTAGATATTTTGATTTCTAATGAGATGTCACCTAGTCAAGCAAGTGTCACAACTATAGAAAATATTGGTTTGAAAAATTATGTAGAATTGGGATGGACATATGAGCTTATGGCTAATAGTATTTCTGAAGAGCTTTCTATTTTTTCTATTAATATATCTTTACTTGAAGAGATTCTTGAGAAGCCACTGCAAATAGTTGTGCTAATTCAATTTGAATTTCAGAATCAGACACTTTTAACCATTGATAATAATGAAAATATTTTTGATGAGTGGACCCATGTAAGCATTCAATTGACAATGGAGTATCTTGATAAATGAAAAACCGATTCTCATGGTAGATTTTCAACAACTTGGGCTTACTTGAATAAGAACACATGTTTTAGCATACTAATATGTATACGTGATCCTTATCTGGATAATTACAAGAAGCAGAAAAGGCCTAACTTTCTTGATGTTTAGTTGAAGATGGTAAACTTAGACAAATGCTTTCGAGTAGTTGTAGGTACACATGACTCTTAGTTAGAGGGAGTTTATGGCCACTAGCCGAAGTTCTCTCTATTGTGCGCACGAATCCTAAATATTTGCTAAGGTAAGACTGAATGATCGACTAACAGTTCATCAAACTTGTGCTAATGCTTTTGTCTAATAGCTAAAAAAATGACTAAACTTGTCCCGAATTCATTCCCATAACCTTGTTGTCGATTGATTTATGCTCGTTGCTACATCTTTTGAGATGCACAACTATGCCTTGCAAAATGTTACATCTTCCCCCTTACTCCAAACGGGATTCCTTTCCTTATGGTGCTCTTGGTCTTTTTTTTTTTTGTCTTTTGGGTTGTGTGAAGTTAGAAATTGCTAGTTAATTTAGGATTGTTGATGTTGAGATTGTTTTGAGACAAATTGAGTTTGGGATTGTTGATGTTGAGATTGTTCTGAGACAAATTGAGTGAATAGAGTAGGTGGGTATTGTGAATTTAGTATGTACAAGGAAAATAATTGTGAGTATCCGAACTAACAACATATGAAATATAAACAGAGCAATGAATAGAAATTCAAAGGAGTTCCAACGGACAAAATTTGGTAGTCTCGCTCAATGGTAGGTTTTAGGATTTCTCATTTTTTTAACTATTAAATTCATGCATCCCATGTGAAGCTTGCTACTGTAGTTGTTTTTTGTAGCAATACAATTAACAAAATTAATGATCTGGCATTCTTTAAAACCAAGTTAGCTGAACTATTACGGACAAAAAAAAAGCTAATTAGGTTAGTTAACTGAGTTAAAATGGGCTTGGCAAAACTATTGGAGATGGCCTTATTACTCGTATCCTATTTAATTCCATCCGCATAAAAACTCCATTTGTCTCGAAGAAAAATATTTTCAAAAAAAAATTTTTTGTTTGTTTAGTTATGACTTTAAAGATAATGGTGCTAGTGAATGTAATAGCGTTAGAATTAATGGCAATAGCAATGGTGATGACATTGAATCCCGAACACCTAAATCCATAGTGGATGTAATAGCGTTAGAATTAATGGCAATAGCAATGGTGATGACATTGAATCCC
>JAULJZ010204365.1:0-19279 GCA_032270985.1 Heliamphora pulchella
TGTAGAGTACGGCTTGCACACAGAAGATCAAATTTTAGGTTCTTGCAGAATATAAGTTTTATGTTTACAGTTTAGATAGAAATGGACATATCATCTGTATGACTGTAACACAGAGTTTTAGTAGGCCTGTCTTGGTTACGGGGAACAGATAATAGCGTCGTATATTATTCGGACTCTTTGTACTAGTACACTTTGTGTGTATTGAACGGGACATTTTGGGTAATTAATTTTATACTGTCTATATAAATTAATTCACACCCTAAGATTATTATGAATAGTGCTTATCCTCTTAATTTTGAAATAATTATTGATTTGCGTATATTTAATATTCGGTGTTTTGATTCATTAGAGGGTGCGATCTTATATGGGTCTATATTCTTGGTGAGTTGAATAGAGGTATTATTTATATGGTGAATATTAATTATTGACAAAATTCCCGTCCCGAAAGATCGAAATTGACTATACCCTCTTAAGGAAGCTTATAAATTTTGACCGGGTCAAACTCTGCAGGTGGATTTAATTATTCAGCGGTCAAATAAGTTAAGCAGAAGTGTTTAAGGAATATCAAGATGTCAATTAAATTAAATTGTCAGTAATTAAATTTAATTAGCAGGTATCGAGAATCTTAACGTGGGGAGAAATAGTAACCATTTAATAACAGGAGCCCAATGCTATATGGTCTTAAGATTATGCGTCAGAGTGCAATTATAGTTCTTTAGTGGTATGAACTGTAATTCAGTGTTTTATGAAAATTGCAGAAACTGCTGCTAACTTTCCATAATTGTAGATACCGCTATGAGATTTGCTTAATTGTAGAAATCGCTAATACGTGCCTGCGTTCCACTAGAAGTCTTACTCATAATTACTCCTCAGGTCCCAGCTATAGTCCTATATATATGCGGGTAGGCTAAACTAGTTTTAAAACTTGTCTTTTAAGACTAAAACTGTTCTGGTTCTGTTGGTACGAGTTCTCGGATGATTATAGCACACATTATATTCGGGAATCGCATAAGAGAATACAGTAGGAGATCTGATAAGAATTTCAACTCGGATTCAAATCATAGTTGAAGATTCGATCGGTAAAAAGGTATTTATTTAAACTAACTTTAGGTGTACGAGTTTTATTTTGATCGTTTGTCATCAAAAGTTTTATTTGGAGCCCATTTTGGCAATTTCCAGTCCAGTTAATTTTTTCTGTTAATCGTTTGCAAAAATAAATATCTTGGCAATTTTGCCTCTAACACTATCATCAAAGCCAATGTAGCCAAAGCATCGAAAAATTTGTTTTGCAACCTTGGCACATGAGTGAAAGTTACGTTTTGGAGGCATGAGATCATCCTTTCAAGCTCTTGGTTGTACATGATCAGTCTTTCTTCTTTGACCTTTCATTTCTTCTTTGATCTTCCGCGACTTGCTAACATAGCGACCGTTATAAACAACAACAAAAAAACTCATGGTTATACAAAAGGTTGCAGACATTATATTCAAAATCTCTAGAATTGAGTTTATAATGTACAATGTGTGGATTGATTCAAAAATATCAAAAATATATTATTTCAAAATTAACATAATATTTTTAACATATGATTTTTCATCAAATTGTGATTTTAAACACTTTTTGACAATATTTAGATTATATTCAATATTATGAATAAGAAAAGAACATATAAAAGAAAAGAAACAAATCGTAACCATAACAATCCCTAAGAGAGAGAGAGAGAGAGAGAGAGAGAGAGAGAGAGAACATGAGGTTTAGAAGTGTTATAACAGCCTACAGGTAGCCGCTTCCGAGTGCCTCCTCAAGTAATGTAAGTTGGGACAAACTGGCTGGTCGTACGCCAAAAATCCTCTACACACAGGTGATACCTCAAACTTGGCTTAGAAGAGGGGTATAACCTCGAGAATATGAGTCACAATGGGTCGGAGAGTAAGTCGGATGGGCACTAGGGAATTAATTCTGGCAAAGTATTGATGCTGCAAAATGTCACTCTCTCATCTTCTATGAAATGTTGAAAAATGATGCTATTTATAAAATTTCGGACGTTAACGTAATCCACTAGTATGCTGACACGCGTCTAGAATAGAAGATTCTATGAGAAAGACACGACCGCGAACATTGAACCTCATAGCAGTAAGAAGCATAACAGTGATAAATAAGTACGAAACATGACGATCGTGACATTCAAAGGTCATGGTCAATTGTAGGATCAAAGAACGGTCACGATCGTGGAAATCAAAGGTCACGGTCGTGCATGAGATCAAATGACTTTCACAGTCATGACATCTAAAGGTCACAACCGATTGTAAGATCAGAGCACAGAAATAGCTGTAAGATTCAAATGTTGCATCTGTGAGGTTTATAGAAGTATGAGGTATTTTCTTAAATTTTGAGTTGAGTTATTGATTCCACAATTGCTTGCAGGTATCTTTTAGCATAGTACCATACATTTTCGTCATTGGAGAGCATAAGGGACACACCACAGTTTTTTTGGTGATTTCGCTAGGCATCAATTTTTCAAAAAAGAAATAAAGAGGTTTAACTCGAAAATCTATCAGTTCTTGTTTTAAATTTTTCATTACTATTCGCATCTTCATTGTGCATTATTGCATGTTTGACTTTCAGCCTACCGCTCGGCTAACCCCATACCTCGGTCAGTTTACAGTCTCAAGGCTATATTAGGAAGGCCAGCAAGCTTCTAGGTGTGAAAAAAACAGTTATTGCGTACCACTTGACCATTATCTTGCACCATTACCTAACATGAAAAGTATATTCTTAACTCTAATTACTGTTTAGTGAGCATTGAATAATAATTTAATTAAGATAAAATAATAACTATTAATATACTTTTAAATATACGATTTATTATTTTTTTATATATTAATATATTTTGTACATGTATCTATATATTATTACTTATTATCAAGGAGTGCTATTTGGTCCACCTACTAGATAAGGCATGTTACTAACAACTACTTTTTTTTTAAATCTAAATTGTATAGTCCATCATACATTTGACACTAAGACTTACAATTTAAATTAATAAAAATGAGTATTATTCGACCATTTTATCAAGTGAGTAAATAAATTTATTTTTTATTACCTATTAAACAATAGATGGTGATTAGCACGTTTTAAAATATCTGACATTAGTTCTCTAGTTTTAATAATAATATTTTTCTTTAAGTGGTGTCACTCTTTGTTAGGTTTAGTTATTGAAAACAATTTTATGTCTGCATTAGCAGAAGTGGATTGCCAGCTAGAGCTGCCCCTCCATTCTTGATAAGTTGGTGCAGAAGCGGGACCCATTAGTCAATAATATTAGGATGATTAATTTATTTTATTAAATTATTATTTTAAATGATATGGTATAATTACAAATATTCGTATAAAGGGTCTCACATAAATTTTACTTAAATTCAAGACTTGTGACTGTGTTACACCATTTGAAATGCTAATATGGTAAATTAGGTAATTGTAGTATTATTGTTTTAGTTGATAACATAATAAAAAATATTTCAGGTGAAATAATATTGACTTGGAATTTGCTTGGCAATCTAATTTTAAGCTGGTTTTTTAGTTTTAAACTATTTTAAGTTAAAAAATTTGTTTGGTTGAAAAAATAGTTACTTTTAAGCCACCAAAAAAGCTAAATAAGCTCAATATATAATTCCATGGTTGTCCTTCAGCCTGAATGAGATGAGGTATGATTGTTTGGTTGTAATTTGTTTAATTTTATATATAAAAGGATAAAATTAAAAATTGTTATGAGAAAAGTCAAAAAGCCTAAAAACAAATAATTTAAAAGCTGGGGGTTGAAAATTGAAATTTTTTAGCTTTTTAAACTTTAAACCAAAAGCTAAAATATCAGCTTTAAGCTGGCTTAAAGCCGATAGCCAAACGAAGGATTAGTTTATTTATTTATTTTTTTGATATTTCAAGATATCCGGACCAGTTTACGCGCACCCCAACTAATACCTAGAGGACCAATTCCATCGC
The DNA here is from genome assembly GCA_032270985.1 of Heliamphora pulchella. NCBI lineage: Eukaryota > Viridiplantae > Streptophyta > Magnoliopsida > Ericales > Sarraceniaceae > Heliamphora > Heliamphora pulchella. The sequence continues at coordinate 3,998 of JAULJZ010204365.1, forward strand.
CCACTTGCGAGAGTCCCAATTAAAATTGAGATAAATTTTCGTATGAATTGGCTCTAAATAATTAATAGCACCCAATATCTAAGAAAATAAAAACTACTCACTTAATATGTATGGATTTTTTCAATTATTCCAAGTACTATTTTAAGTAAGAGCATATGATATTTTGGGAAGACATAATAGTTTTGGTATTTTTCTAACATGGATTATACATATTGAGTGCAAAAACTATGAAATTATTGGTATTTTGTTTGGACATTAAATTTTAAACTAAAAATTAAAAAGGAAAAAGGAAATGTCTTTTCTTTTTCGTGGTTGGTTAGAAAATTAAAAAGAAAATGGATATATTTTTAAAAAGTTCGGTTTTTGTAGTTCCCCACAAAAATACCACTATGCACAAGTTATTACATTTCCGTTTTATTTTTATTTTTTTGGTTGAAAAATTAGTCATCCAAACATGGCATTAGTTTAAGTAATCAATTAAACTAGTAATGCTAATCTTAAAAACAAATATTACTTGGATTATGTACTTCAAAAAATAGGAACCAATTAATGATAGTAATTGTGTTTAAAATATCTTAAATGAGGCGGAACTTAAGTGACGCGGGGGGGTGTTGTGGGAAATAGTAGAGTAATTTTTTATTCTTAAAAAGTAGGATAGTTAGTATATGCACACCTCAAGTAATTTTTGAGAGAGTAATCTCTCTGTTCAATAGCAGAGGTCTCAATTAATACTGAGACAAATTTCTGTATGTACTAATCTCACAAGAGTTGATAGCACCAATGTTTCGAACCTAAAAATTGGAGAGAAAAAATATCTCAATTCTTGACTACAAGACCAAACCATTGGGGCTAAGTAAATATAATGGTAGATGAGTGATGAAAATTTAAATGATGAAGATAGTTGAGAAGCAGTGAAGGTAGGGACCATGAAGATATTTTGTTTGGGCCAAGCTTATTTGGAGAAGAATCATAAATGATTTTTTTGTTAGTTATGATGGCGGATTTTGGTAACACAATCGGAGGGTTTAAGAAGTTAAGTAATTATAATTGTGATTATTGAAAGATGTGCTTGCAACAATAACAAAGGGATCAATGACCATCAACCAATAATTTCTTAAGGTAAAAATACTTTGTAATGAAATTTCTCAACTTGATCCAAAATAAAAAATAAAAAAAAAACTAATTGAATAAGAAAATTATTACACGAGGTTTGAAACCCGAGATTAGTGAGTTAATGACAACCATTAGAGAATGGTTAACTCAGCTTTCACTAGTAGAGTTGGAAAATTCGTTGACAAAATTAATGAAGTCTCATTAAACAGATGATTGAATCGACCATTAAATTAAAGTGACCCTAACCGTCCATTAAGGAGGTGGATGTGAAAAAGGGCATTAATTGGTGTGCAACTTAGATTGAATTGACTATTGGATCAATGTGACCCTAACCGTCCTTAAGGAGATGAGTGTGAAAAATCATAATTCGTTCGCAACTAAATGATACAAAGCGTCAAATTTATTAGGGTGCAAGTGCATTAAAGTAAAGTGTGAGTGAAAGATGTCTCATGGTATATTTTAAGCACTTCATTCTTATGTACGAGTGTTTTTATTTAATAAAAATATATTTTTTTATAGTATTTTGAACTCAACAATGTTTATAAATTTTATATAAGAGTCAATAATCTATACTATATATTGTTAGTTCTAGGCAACTCAAGAGCAGTGGTGGATTGGGTCTAAAAAAATTAATAACAATTTTTAAAATCTTTTTAAAAATCTTTTAATATAGCAAACAAATATAGCAAAATAATCAAAGATTAACGCAATGCAAATATTAAAGAGGTTAGAAATAAAGAGAATGGACCAGACACCAAGAATTTATAGCGATTCGGTTTCTTCCAAACCTATGTTCACTCCTCAAGTATTTAAGAATTTCTACTATGTAGAATGTTTCACGGGCGCATTCAAAACCTTACAATCTCAAAATTTCGTTTGAGTAAACGAATGTTTACGAGCACATTTAAAAGCCTATAACAATTTCAAGAAGATCCTATGAAAACAATTCCCTGTTTTTCTCTAATCACTCTTGAACTTTTCTTTAATGAGATTTATTCACCCACTCAATGGATAAAGGGTAACTCACCATTGAATACAATAAATGAAGTGATTAAATGAGAAACACTCACTCTTTTTACAGAAATTGATTGATAATAAATGAAGAGGTAAAAAGAGATGAGGAACAAGAACTAGAGTTCAACAATAAATGAGAGCTTGAAGATTTTAAGTTTGAATCAAGCAATAGAACAATAAGTGTAAGTCTCTAGCGAGATTAAATACTGAGCAGTAACTCCTTATATAAATTCTTAAGTATTCATAACCATTAGAAGTAGGTGAGGGCATTAAATGCCAAAAATCTAACCGTTGAAGTTTGTCGCGAATTTGAATCTACGACGCAGGTGTTGGCACAAAGGCTTTTGGGTCTACACAAAATATCTAGGGCGAGAATCTTCAAGTGATTGGGTCGACACAATTCTTCTGAGGTGTCGACACAATTTCTGCAATCTTCCTCACCAACACCACGGTGTCGACACAAATGGATATTGTGTTAACTCATTTGAACTTCAGCATCCGGAATAGGACCATTCGTGTCGACACAATTCTTCTTGGGGTTGACACTAAAATGCTGCAAGAACCCTCGGTATATTTGTGTCGACTCTTTTGGACATTGGTGCTGACACCACATTTCTTCAGGCAGGGTTAGGACTTTTGTATCGACTCATCTTCAATTTTGTGTCTACACCTCAAAATCTACATGTGACTTTGGTTCTTTTGTGTCGACTCATTTTGCATTTGTGTCGACTCAAAGTTCCAAATGACAAAAGTGAGGAACTACTTTTGTGTCGACATAAATTCAATTTGTGTCGACTCATTTTGAGTCCAGAGAGTTTCGGCTCTTTTGTGTTGAACAAAATTTATTTATGTCGACACAAACTTTTAATACCTGAAAGTATCTTTATCAAACAATTAGGGTGTCAAACTATTTGTTCATAGGTGTTGACACACTTGATAGCTTCAAGTATTCTTTACTTTAAAGTTTTGACTCAATTATCAATTAGGTTCAACGCAAAATATTCTCAAGAATACTTAGGTGTTTTAATCATTTTAGAGATAAGTCATTACTTTTGACTAAATGTGCCAACTCATTTGTTCAATATGTGTCAACACTTTCTTTTTGGAAAATATAAATATTTTTTTTAAAACCATTTATTATTAGAAAATAAATTTATAAAAATTATCAAAATCAATATAAAAAGCCCTTAAGCTAACAATCTCTCATTTTTTGATAATTACAATCATTTTAACATTTTCTAAAAAAATATTTTAAAATTTTTTTTAACAAGGATTCTCTCCTTATCGATATACCTTAAACAAGATATGCATTCATATTGGCTAGGCATACTTTCAACAAAGTATTATACACTTTGAAGATGATTTGCAATATTAACTTAGAAAAATTTGTGCATCACAACCTTTATGTGCAAAGTGATGTTTTCAAAATCTAAAAAGTTATACATATAGATGATTTATCAAAAGGAAATTTATCATGCACAAATATTCATTCATAAGTATAAAAGTGTTTAAACCATAAGCATAGAAAATTAAGTTCAAACCATTCAAAACATTCAACTAAACCATAAACAACCACAATAAATGTATATTTAACAAATACAACTTCTCCTTCAAAAAAAACTACTGAATGTTTGTTAAAGTTTATATTTCTCCTTACTTTCTCTACCTCTCCCTTTCACTACACTTTCTCCCATTTTGGAATTGTCAAAAAGCATCAATCACTGGTCATCCATGAATTATTTGAATTTTTTCTTCTCTTCAGCCTTCTGTTTGCTCGCAGAAGCTCGTTTCTTGGACGAGCGAGCTCGTTCATCTTTGGTTTCAGCTACTGCCATGGCTTCAAGAGTGGCAGCCAAGGCCAAGTCTGCTTCATGTTTCAGTCTTGCAGCTTTTTCTGCCTTTGTCTCCTTGGGCTTGAACTGTGTAGTCCATGCTTACTTGAGCCATTGGAGATGTTCTTCGACTTTTCTGGCATTCTCTTGAACAGCAATTACAACTCCTTCATCATACTTCTTTCTGACCTGCCAGAGAATGGCATTGTTCGCATTAACAATAGAGACAATACTGTCATCCATTGTGCGGAACAAGGATCTCCCAGCATCAGTAGCACATTCAACCTCTTTCCGTAAGATATGGTTGGATTTGTCTAGACTTTTGACTTTATTAGAAAGATTAGAGATGATGTGATGAAGATCAAAAAAGTTCTGGTCAACTTTTGCTTAAAAGTTTGTCAAGGAGGAGGACAAATTTTTTATAAGAGAGGTGATTTCAGACAGATCATGAGAGGGACAGCTAAAGATGGAACTGTATGAGAAGGAGGAGGAACAGAGGAGGGATAAACATGAGATCTAGATGATGAAGGGACGGGAGCACTCGAATCATAAGGGATAAGAGATATGTCACGAGGTGAAGGAGGATGAGTTTTGGTAGAAGAGGGGGTACCACGACGAGTTGTAGTTCAAACACCGTTAACATTAGCAATCTGCATATGCTTAAGGGTAGAACTATCATACAAGTCATGTTTAGAAAAAGCAGTAGCCTTCTCTATAGACAGATCAACACTAAAATAATTGAAATTTTTTGTTAAAAATATCGCATGAGGGAGAAAAGAATTTGATTTCCCATGTGATTGAAGAATACTAGAAATGAAGAGAAAATCGAGATTAAGAGCTTTTTTCTCCAGAATACACCACATAACCAAAACATGCATATAAATGACATCCCTAAATTTTTCCATTTAAGGTAGGAAGATATGGTTTACTATATGATGGAGGATTCTCAGTTCAAGTTTAAGGGAGTTGGCTTCCAGGGGTTTTAAGGGATCAATTTTCTCAGTTTCAAAAATTTTCTTTACAGCATCATGGAAGGAAAAACCTTCAAGAATGATATTTCTTTTTAGTTATTTACATGATATAAACAAATCTCCCTCAGGGATGCCAAGAATTTCATCAAGAATGTGAGGAGTTAAATGAATTTGGACACCATTCACCCAAGTGGTGATAGTGTTGGTAGGAATGGTGAAAATGTGGATGTGTGCATAAAAGAGTTTTACGAGGGTTGGGTAATGTGGGTCACGAGTTTGGAGAAATCTTTCCCAACCCAAATCAAAAAATCAAGTACCAAAACTCATTTCAATAGAGTTAAAATACTCAAAATCTATAAAGTGCCCTGAGATTACCTTTCGATTTGCGAAGGATTGAAAATACACATTCTGGTACTTGTTGGACTAAAACATCAGTGCTTGCACCATTCCAATAGCCATCGCCGAATCCGTCGTTGTCGTCGGAGCTGTCGTCGTCTTTTTCTTCTTAGAGGCCCTAGGGTTCGAAGAACTCGCTTCGCCAAACCATTTTGTGCCTTTTCCTATTGTTCTTGGAGGCATTGTGAATTATTTGAGGGTAGATTGGAAGAGAGGAGGAGGAGATGAATCGACGCATTTTTCAAATGAGAGAAAAACAGCGGGAGACGAACGGTTATGGAGAGAGAGGGAAAATGATGCGACGTGTGGGGGACCGACGCCTCTTTATATAGGCAAAAAGACTTGTGTCGACACATATGACATTTGTGTCGACAATTTTCTTCGCGAGTGTGGGTATTAGAAATAAGAAATTGTATAGACATTTTTTTAGAAGGTGTCGACACTTTCGGCTGTTTAGGTCGACACAATTAAGTTTTGGATCAACACAAATTTACGTAGAGTTAGACAAAGAATTTGAGTCCTCTAATTGTTGTTTCATCCAAAGAACTTGTGCACAACAGCTTTCAACTACAATGTACTCAGTCTCGACTGAAGACAAGACTACTGAGTTCTGTTTCTTACTAAACCAATATATTAGTGAGTGTCCTAAAAATTGACAAGTTTCACTTATACTTTTCCTATCTACTTTACAACCAGCAGAATCAGCATCTGAATAGCCAAATAACTCAAAAGCTATTTCTCTAGGATAGAATAATCCTAGGCTTTGTGTACCTAAGATGTATCTAAAGATGCGATTAACAGCGGTCATATGTGATTCTTTAGGATTTGATTAAAATCTAGCACGCATGCATACACAAAACATAATATTGGGACGGCTAGCAGTTAAATATAATAGAGATCCAATCATACCTCTATATCGCTTTTTATCTACTGTTATACCATCTTCGTCCTTGTCAAGCTTTGTTGTAGAACACATTGGAGTTCTATAGATTTTGCTTTCAGCATGTCAAACATGTTCAATATATCATGTTTGTACTTAGCTTAATTGATGTAGATTCTTTCTTGAATTTGTTTGATTTGAAGTCTAAGAAAATAGTTGAGCTCACCCATCATACTCATCTCAAATTCTTCCTGCATACACTTAGCAAAGTTCTTGCAAAGAGATTCGTTAGTTGAACCAAAAATAATGTCGTCTACATAAATTTGGACAACTAACATATCATTTCCTTGAGACTTGATGAAAAGAGTGGTATCAATTTTTTCTCTTGAAAACTCATTTTCAATCAAAAATTTGCTTAATCTTTCATACCATGCTCTGGGTGCTTGTTATAAACCATAAAGAATTTTGGTAAGTTTGTAAATGTGATTTGAAAAATTTGGATTTTTAAAGTCAAGAGGTTGTTTCACAAAAATTTTCCCCGAGATAAAACCATTTAAAAAGGCACTTTTGATATCCATTTGATAGAGTTTGAAGTTTTTAAAGTATGAAAAAGTAAGCAACATCCTAATAGCTTCAAGCCTAGTCGCAGGAGCAAAAATCTCATGAAAATCGATACATTCGTCTTGATTGTAACCTTGGGCTACCAATCGAGTTTTGTTCTTAAAAACTATTTCATTCTCATCTATTTTGTTTTTAAAAATTCATTTTGTACCGATGATAGAGTGTTTCTTAGGTCTTGAGACTAATGTCCAAACATTGTTTCTTTCAAATTGATTAAACTCTTCTTGCATAGCCAGGGTCCAGAACTCATCATTTTCAACTTTCTCAAAATATTTTAGTTCAGTCTGAAAAAGAAATGCCACCACAGACATTATGTAAAGAGGATCGAGTTTTGATACCTTGAGATGAATCACAAATGATAAGATCTTTTGGGGTGACCATGAGAATACCTCCATTCCATAGGCAAATGTGAATTTTTTGAATTTGAAAATCCAGTAGCCTATTAGACTTCAATTTGTTGAGGAATTGAAATTTCCTCTTGATTTGGTTCTTCCTTTTCGTTGATGAAGATATTTTCAACATCTTTTTCTATGCCAATCAAGTTATCTTCACAAATATCCTTTGAAGAACCAATGTTAGCTTAATAAAAAATAACATGTATAGATTCTTCAACAACTAAGGTCTTTTTGTTGAAAATTCTATACACTTTGCTAGATATAGAATATCCTAAGAAAATACCTTCATCAGATTTTACGTTGAACTTGTTCAAAAGTTTTTTGTTGTTGTTTAAAACAAAACATTTACACCCAAAGGCGCAAAAATAATTGATGTTAGGTTTTCTTTCATTCTATAGCTCATATGAGATTTTCTTGAGAGAAACTCATAACATAGCTCTGTTTATGATAAAACAAGCGGTATTGACAGCCTCGGCCCAAAAGTATCGTAGTAGGTTGTTTCCATAGAGTATGGTTTTAGTCATTTCTTCTTAAGTCCTATTTTTTCTCTCAACAACTACATTTTGTTGAGGAATTCTAGAAGCAATGAAGTTATAGCTAATCCATTTTCATCACAAAAATTTTCAAAATTTTTATTTTTAAATTCTCTACCATTATCACTTCGGATACTTGTAATTTAAAAATCTTTTTCATTTTGAACTCTCTGAGACAGTTTTATAAAAAAGGCAAAGACTTTATACTTATGAGCTAAGAAAAACACCCAAGTGTATCTAGAAAAATCATTAATAATAACAAAGATATATCTCTTGTCTCCAAGGCTTAAAGTTTTTGTTGGACCAAATAAGTTCATGTCCAATGGTTGTAATGGCCTAAAAATTAAAATCTCATTTTCAGAATGAAAAGAACTTCTAACTTGTTTGCCTTGTTGACATGCATCACGCACTTTGTCTTTTTTAAATTTGATTTAGGGTAACCCAATTACCAATTTCTTTTTCAAAAATTTGAAAATCAAGTTCATGTGTGCATGTTCGAGCCTTCTATACTACAACCAACTATTATCACTCAAGGTGGCTAAGCACTTGGTGTCAATTTTGAAAAGATCTGTGAGACCCTGACCCGTTTTCTTTTTTGGCATTTTTCGACGCGCGTTTAGCATTTTTATTTTAGCATGTTTAAATACTTTTTGATGCATGATCGGGGTTAAATATGCATGCGGGACAGGTTCCCGGGGTCGTGGGATGTTTTGGTGCGAATTTTGAAAAAAATTTTAAAAAAGATATTTTGGAGGCCTATAAATATCTGGAGTTAAATATTTTCAAAATTTTTCCAGTAAATTTTTTTTTTCTCTCTGCCTTCTCTCTAAGTTCTCGGGAGCTTGGGGCTCGATTTTCAACGATCCAACAGCGGATCCTTACTTTTGGCACGGTGGGCTACGCTTTCATCCGGACAGAATTCCATTATGGTAAAGCTTGATTTTGCACGTGGTTCAAGATGTCGAGTTTTTAACTCATCGAGGTAGGATTTTAGACCATACTGCTGCATAAGGGTGCTACATAAAATCGTGTGTGTTTTTAATGGTTAGATTGCTGTAGATCTGAGTTTATTTCTAGTTGGATTTTTGGGCTAAAAATCATTTTTTGGCGATTTTGATGGATGGAATCAGGTGTTGGTTGTTTCTTTTGAGGTTTTGGTGTTAGGCCTAGGTGTGTGTATATCCGAGGGTGTTGATGGGTGTTTAGAGGCTTCAATTCGAGGCTTGGAGGTTGAAACTGTAGCTTAAAAATGGTTTCTGGGCTTGGTCAGTCGACTGAACTCATAGGTCCAATCGACTGAACTCATAGGTCCAGCCGACTGGATCATGGTTCTTGGAGTTCAGTCGACTGGACCCCAAGGGTCAGTCGACTGAACCGTGTGTTTTGTGCGTTCTGGACTTTTCTAGTGTGTTTTTCAGTCGGCTGGGGGTTGGGTCCTGTCGACTGAAGTTCTGGGCTGTTGGTTTTGTGGTTTTGGTTGGGTCTTTGGGTTTCTAATTAGTTTTCAATGGTATTCGGTTGATTAATTATGGGGTTAGTCAAATGAAATACTATTGGATGCCTTTTAGGGTTCGATTGGTTGGGTTGTGACTTTGGAAGTCTTGTCATGGCATCGGGTGTTCGTTTAGGTGTCGTATTCGGGGATGGCGGGTATGGTTAGAAGCGGGTTGTCGGGGCACGGTTGTGTGTGTGTTGGTTATGTGTGGGACGTGTGGGTCCGTGATTCGATTTGCAGATAGGTTTTGGTGAGAACCGTTCTGTGGGAGGTTCTGGAGTTGGCCTCTGGGTTAGATGTTGGTTGTCCCGGTGTGTGAATTGGTCCCGGTGTGTGGACGGGTCATTCGGATGAGTAGATGTTGGTCTATTTTGACGGGTGACGTCGTGATGTATTGTTATACATGGTTATGTGCATTTATAACTGTTTATTTATGTACGAATTATGTAAGTGGATTACATATTTTGGTATCGTTATGTGTACCGTGATTGCATGCTTTAAAACTCAGACGTTTTATAGGCATGGTTATGTGGAATATGAGGAACGGATGGATGTGATGCATGTTGCATGACTTACAGGTGTTGTGTGAGTCGCGTGTATAGCATGTGACGTGGTTTGTGTAACGTAATGATAGTACATGATTTTATGTATTTAAATCCTGATTAAGTTATGCATAGGTGCATGAAATGAGATAGATGGACATGTGGTTCAGTAAATGTTAGCTCTGGCAGACGGTGTATTCGATAGGGCTGCAGTTCCTCGGTGAAAGTCCGTAAAGGTGTCTTCGGTAGGGCTGCGGTCCTTCGGTATAGTTCGAGAAGGTTAGGGCTGCGATCCTTCGGTGATAGTTCGAGAAGGTTAGGGCTGAGGTCCTTCGGTTAAAGTTTGTAAAGGTGCATTGACGGGAACTGCGGTCCATCGGTGAAAATTTGAGAAGGTACATGGATTGCATGAACTGCATTGTGGGACAGATAGACCAATTTTCAAATTGTTTTAAGAGTCGTGTGAATCGCGATCAAAAAACCATTTTTTAACTATTTTCAAGACTCTTGTGAGTGAGTCAAAAGATGGTTTGTATCCTCGCTTTCCCGTTTGTATGTGAAAATTATTTTAAAAGCTTGAAAGAGAATCTAAAACTATACCTCGTTTTTCCTAGCATGTTTAGCTTATACTACATGCCTGTCTAGCTTCTGCTGAGTTTTGACTCACGGTGTGGGATTTGATTTTTTTCAGGTACCGGTCACGTAGGTTGATCTATAGGTGCTGGAGAGGTGAAAGAGTTGTAGTTTTTCTTTTTGTTTCTTTTATTACATGTATGTTTTAACATGTTTTTCCGGTGTTGGAACCGTATAATGTAAGCCATTTGGTGATTATATACAATACATGCATGTTTTATATTGAGAGTATATTCTCGGGTTTGTTGTTTGTGGGTGTTTCACATAATCCGGAGTTTGGGGGGTGACAATATCATTTAGAGTAAATGTATAAATATTTTCATGCCTATGATCTTTAAAAATAACTTTGTTATTGGTTGAATTTTTAATAACACACTTAGCATGATCAAAGACAATCCTGTGGGCTTTGTCACAAAGTTAGCTTATGCTAAGAAGGTTATATTTTAAACCATCAATAAGCAAAATATTTTTAATAGAAGGGAAAAAATTTTTACCAATACACACAATTCCTATAATTTTCCCTTTACTATTGTCTCCAAAGGTCACAAATCCACCATCTTTGGTTGAAGAGATGCAAACATTAATTGGTCGCTTATCATGTGTCTTGAACACACGCTATCCACATCCCCTTCTTGAATGAGGATTTGTGACATACTTGCAAGGAGAATCAAGTTTTGATTTTTGGTACCTAAATTTTCTTGGGTCCTTTGGTGTTAGTTTCTTGAGGATGTATTCCTTTAGAAACACAAACCTTATTGAAAGAAATATTTAAAAGTTTTCTATGTGTACAATGTGTGACAGTGTGTCCTTATTCATATCAATGAAAACATGTCGCATTTTTATGATTTGAAGATACTTTAACAAAAATATTTTTTAAGAACTTTTGTTTTTTCTTTGATTTATACCCAATTTCGACTTTGTCAAAAACATATTTTTGCATGCCAAGAAGTTGGTCCAAATTGTTCTTTCCTTGAGTGAACTTATAAACAGTTTTGGTAAGATCTTCAAGTTTTTCAATCAAAACCTTATTTTCATCTTTCAAAACAGAAACTTGTTTTGATAAGACAAGTTTTTAACTTTTCAAAGTTTCAATTTTACTTGAGGAGAAAAGAACTAACTTCTTTAAAATAGAGTTCTTAGCACCCATTTTTCTCAATTCATCATGAAAATTTTCAAATGCATTTTGTAGTTCTTCTAAAGAGAAAGAGTCATGGGCTACCTCATCATCTTCTCTAGCCATGATGCATAAATTTGTAACTTCGTTCTCTTCATTTTCATCTTCAAAACTGCTGTTATCACTTTCGTCCCATGTGGCTATCATAGCCTTCTTGAAACCCTTCTTGAATTGCTTCTTGAGCAAAGAACATTCAGTTTTGAGATGTCCAGGCTTCTTGCACTCATAGCAGATGATTTTCTTTTTCTTGTAGTCATTTTTGAATTTGCTAGAGTCACCTTTGAATTTGGTAGGCTCACCTCGGTGTCCTTCCTTCTTGAAGAACTTCCGTCCTCCTTGTTTCTTATTTCTAAGAAACCGCTTGAACTACTTTGTGATGAGGGTTATGTCTTCTTTCTCATCACTTGAGGAATCTTCGTCGGACTCTTCATCATGAGTTAAGGATTTGAAGGCAATGCCTTTATTTTTGTTGTTGTCATCCTTATCATCCATCTTTATATTCATCTCATGAGTCATAAAAGATCCAAAAAGTTCTTCCAAGCTAAAAGTGTTGAGGTCTTTAACTTCTTGAATAGCTATGACCTTAACTTCCCAACTCTTAGGTATATAACTAAGAATTTTTCTCACCATTTTTGCATTGAAATAAATCTTACTGAGAGATTTTAGTCCATTTATAATATCAGTAAAGCGTGTAAATATATCAGATATGATTTCATCGTGCTTCATTTTAAATAACTCATAGTTATGCACAAGGAGGCTTATTTTGGACTCCTTCACTTGGTTAGTACCCTTATGGGTAACTTCAAGTCTATTCTATATTTTTTTTTGTGGTGTCACATGTAGAGATTCTATTGAACTCATTTGGATCAAGTGAACAATATAAGAGATTCATAGCCTTAGCATTTTTTTTGAATATCTCTAATGTCATTTTCAATCTATTCAGCTTCTAGTTTAGGGACGGAAGCTCCTTCAAAAATTTTGGTGGGTCTTTTGGATCCATTAATAATAACGCGTCAAGGTCGTAGTCTATGGCTTGAATGTAGATTCTCATTATAGCCTTTCAATAATTGTAATTTGTTTCATTGAACAAGGGAGGTCTATTAATCGACTGACCTCCGTATTGGATAGGGTCGATGTTAGTAATTACCATATAATCTCTTAAACGGTTAAGTCAAAAAACAAGAGCCAAGCTCTGATATCAATTGTTAGTTCTAGGCAACTCAAGAAGGGGGTGAATTGAGTCTTAAAAAATTAATGACAGTTTTTAAAATCTTTTTGAAAATATTTTAATATAGCAAACAAATATAGTAAAATAATTAAAGATTAAAGCAATACAAATATTAAAGAGGTTAGGGATAGAAAGAATGAATTAGATACCAAGAATTTATAGTGGTTCGACTTCTTCAAGCCTATGTTCACTCCTTAAGTTTTTTCTTGAGAATTTTTACTATGTAGAATGCTTCACAGGCGCATTCAAAGCCTTATAATCTCAAAATTTTGCTTGAACAAACAAATATTACTAGCACATTCAAAAGCCTATAACAATTTTAAGAAGATCTTATGAAAATAATTTTTTATTTTTTTCTAATTACTCTTGAATTTTTCTTTGATGAGATTTTACTCACTCACTCAAAGGATAAAAGTTGACTCACCCTTAAATACAATAAATGAAGAGTTACAGAGAGATGAGAAACAAAAGCTAGAGTTTAGCAATAATAAAGAGCTTGAGGATTTCGAGTTTGAATCAAGCAATAGAATAGTGATTGTAAGTCGCTAGAGAGATTCAATACTGAGAAGTAACTCCTTATATAAGCTCATGAGCATTCATGACTATTGGAGGTACGTAAAGGCATTAAATGCCAAAAATCTAACAGTTGAAATCTGTCGTGAATTTGAATTTGCATTGCAGGTGTCGACACAAAGACTTTTGGGTTGACACAAAATGTCTAGAGCAGTGATCTTCAAGTGATTGGGTCGAAACAATTCTTCTAAGGTATCGACACAATTTTTGCAATCTTCCTCACCAACACCACGGTGTCGACACAAATGGATATTGTGTCGACTCATTTGAACTTCAGCATCCGGGACAGGACTATTTGTATCGACACAATTCTTCTTGGGGTCGACACTAAAATTCTACAGAAACCCTCGGTACATTTGTGTCGACTCCTTTGGATATTGGTGTCAACACCACATTTCTTCAGGCAGGCTCAGGACTTTTGTGTCGACTCATCTTCAATTTTGTGTCAACACCTCAAAATCTGCAGGTGACCTCGGTTCTTTTGTGTCGACTCATTTGGCATTTGTGTTGACTCAAAGTTTCGGATGACAAAAGTGAGGAACCACTTTTGTGTCGACACAAATTTAATTTGTGTCGACTCATTTTGAGTCTAGAGAATTTTGGGTCTTTTGTGTTGACACAAAATTCATTTGTGTCGACACAAACTTTTAATACCTGAAAGCATCTTCATCAAACAATTAGGGTGTCAAACTATTTGTTCAAATGTGTTGACACATTTGATAGCTTCAAGTATTCTTTGTCTTAAAGTTTTGACTCAATTATCAATTAGGTTCAATACAAAATATTCTAAAAAATACTTAGGTGTTTCTCTTGAGAGATAAGTAAATTCTTTTAGTTAAAGGTGTCAACTCATTTGTTCAATATGTGTCAACACTTTCTTTTTGAAAAATATAAATATTATCCTTTTTAAAATCATTTATTCTTAGAAAATGAGTTTATAAGAATTATCAAAATTAATATAAAAAACTCTTTGGCTAACATATATTATAGTAATACACTGTTAATTCTTTGACCTTAAAACTATTAATTCATGATTTTAAAAATTTTGAATTTATAAAATATAAAAATACACATGTCAATGACTTATTGGTTCTTTCTTTGACTTAGTAGCTCTAAATGTAATAGGGTAAAGTTATTCATTTTTTTATATTTATAACATTGATTGTTAGATTAGCCTATGGTAGTGTTTGGCATTGCTGAAATTACTAGTAGTTTATAAATTGTAGCTCGCAATAGAAATTATGAGTATTTGGTAAAAATTATAATTTGTAACAGAAATAGAAAAAAAAAATTATAAATTGTGGTAAAAGTTGAGAGAGTTTGAAAATTTTTTTAACTTATAATTAAAATTAGTAACAGAAAACCAAAAGCTACTAACAGTAGCTTGGCATTATAAAAAGTATGTAATATGTTAACATTATTAAAAATTTAAGGGTAAATTACACTGACCACCCCTCTGGTTTCTGACAAAATCACTGACCACCCCTATAGTTTCAGAAATTGCACTAACACCCACTCAGGTTTGATTTGTATACCAAATTAGTTCAAAAATAAAAATTTTCATTTATGTTTAACATAAACCACTCAAATCACTCCAAAACCACTATCCCACCCCCTAAACCGCCCTTAAAATCACCATGCTCCAAACCCAAACCCAAACCCACTGCCCCAAACCCACCGAAAAACCACCGAGAGAGAGCAGAGAGA
This sequence comes from Heliamphora pulchella, assembly GCA_032270985.1. Lineage (NCBI taxonomy): Eukaryota > Viridiplantae > Streptophyta > Magnoliopsida > Ericales > Sarraceniaceae > Heliamphora > Heliamphora pulchella. Next base: position 19,105 of record JAULJZ010204365.1, read on the forward strand.
GGAGAGAGGAGAGAGAGCGAGATAGCAAAGGGAGAGAGAGAGGGCAGAGAGCAGAGAGCAGAGAGAGAGATGGCACTCCCCCAAACCACCACCCCCACCATAAACCACCACCCCCCACCCGAACCCACCCACCCCACCCACCCCAAACCACCACCCCCACCATAAACCACCACCC
>JAULJZ010204374.1:0-19278 GCA_032270985.1 Heliamphora pulchella
ATAACCCAACTACGTTGAACAATAATTAATATTGCAAATACTAAACAAAATTGACAATAATCGAAAAACTTTGAAATTGAAATTAACCTGATCGCTCCAATAGAGAGAAGTGGAGTTTAGAAATATCGGAGATCCAAGCGAGGTACCTGGATTGCCGGGGAATCCTCAAGTCGGGAAATGTGCTCCAATTGTCCAATCCTCGGGGGATGATCCAAGCAATGTAGGCTTCAATGTAGGTATGGTAGATTAGGGACTCGGTATCTCGGTAGGGTTTCGGCGTCGGGGCTCGGGATCGCTCGGTATATCGGCAGAGTCTCTCTCACTCAAAATTCGTACTGAGAACATACGCCGAGATACGGTATTTATAGAATTCTTCAACCAATGAGGATTTGACACGTTTTGGGACACGTCATGCCATTTGAAGTTGGCAGCCGCCACTTTTAGCTAGGGTTTTCAAGATGGTCTATTGACGGCCGCCACAATGAACATGGCGGTCGCCACTTCTGACAATGACTTGGGCAATAAGTTATCGATGGTTTGGTACAATTTCATTGGTTTCAGAGATTTTGAAGGTTTTTGATGGTATGGTTCAAATACCGAGCTTGGATCACCTCTCGAGGATCGTACTGAGGCACTACTCCACCTATTTTCATCATCGAATTCGCCTAAGATTAGGCGGGGTCAAATTGGGGTGTCTACAACATACGCATAAACAAAACTAATTAGAGTTCTATAATCATAGAAGCACATATAACCATGACATTCTACATAATGACGCCACATATCCCGACATCACATCACATGCCACACACCCGTCATCCGCTCACCCGAACGACCCATCCACTCACCGGGACAACCAACGATGCAGAAAACCAAGACCTAACCCGGAGACGAACACCTGAATCTCCCACAAAATAGTTCTCACCAGAAGCCACCTTTAAAACAAACAACAGACCCACACGTCCCGCACCCACGATGCACCAACCAGCACGCACACAACTGTACCTCAACACCCGCATGACGTGACCAACACCCTCTCCGTGACTTCAATTGACAAAAACCCATAATCCAATCAACTAAAAACCACTTGACGAGAGCAGTCGATCGAGCCCCATTACCCAATTGACTGAGAGGACACCACACGATCAACAAAACCATCAAAACACCAAAATTCCTAACACGTGACCCAGTCGATTGGACCTCATTCAGTCGACCCAAACAAGCCACTGGAATTTCACAAAATTTCCCAAAAACACAGGTCATTCGACTGACCTCCACGATCCAGTCGACTGAACCACGATCCAATCAACTGATCTCGCAATCCAGTCGACTAAACCAAGGCGAAAACCACCTCCGAGCTACTGTTTCAGCCCTTAAAACTCCATAACGAAGCCTCTAAACTCCCATCCAACACCCTCGAACATACACACGCCCAAGCCTAACACTGAAACCTTGAAAGAAACACCCGAAACACTATTTCATCCAACCGAAATCGACGAAAAATAGTTTTGAACCCCAAAACCAACGTTTGAAACATAAAGTGATTTCAAGCATTTTAAAATGGTAAAAACACGCACGATTACACGTAGCACCCTTATAAGACTTGAGAATCTAGGATCATACCTCATTGAGTTAAAAACTCGACGTCTCGATTCACGTGTAAAACCAAACTTCGCCAGAATAAAATTCTGTCCGGATGAACGCGTGGCCCACCGTGCCAATACCAAGGATCCGCTGTTGGATCATTGAAAACCTAGCCCCAGGCTCCCAAGAAGTTAGAGAGAAGGCAGAGAGAAAAAAAAAAGGAAACTTAGGTGAGAAGTTTTGAAAATATCTTTTGAAAATATCTACCGCCAGATATTATAGGCCACGAAAATATCTCTTTTTTTATTAAACTCGTGCCACAACAGCCAACAGTCCGAGGAACCAACCCCGCATACATATCTAAACCCGATCATGCATAAAAATACGTATGAACATGCTAAGACAAAAACGGTAACACGCGTCGAAAAATGCCAAAAAAGAAAACAGGTCAAGGTCTCACATTTCGTAAAAAATTCTAAGTTCAATCTAAATTTCTAAACTTCTTAAGAACATGAAGACTTATCCAAGAAACATGGAATTTTCTCAAGAAATGGAAATGGAAGTTTAAAACATGGAAATGGTAAAATGTACACAGAAATTTGAATGTGCTCATCTATTAGGGATATATATTTAAAATCATACATCTATGTAATGGATATTTGAATTTATTTTATTCATTAATAAAATCAGTTATTTTCATTTTAACGATAATCTAAAATAGTAATATTTTTACTATATTATTTATTTAATATTATGCATGTATATCTTTTATTTTAGACACTAGATAATTTGGTGTGTAGAGTTCGATTTATACACAAAAGATCTAATTATTAAGTTATTGTAGAATATAAGCTTTTTATTCACAATCTTAGATGAAATTAGATAAACCATTGGTAGAATTGTAACACGGTATTTTAGTAAGTCTGCCTTGATTATGGGGAATGATATAGTTCAAACCCACTCTATTAGTACACTTGGTGTGTATTGAACAATACCGTCTTGAGGTAAATTTTATATTGACTATATCAAACAATTAATACCTCATAATTATTATGAGTTCTTATACTTTTATTTCCAAAATAGTTACTAAACACATATTTAGTGTTTGATAGTTTGATTCATAAAAGAGTGAGATCTTTTATAGGTCAATAAACTTGATGAATTTGATAATGACATTAAGTGTAGAGTAAATATTAATTATTAACGGAATCTATGTCCCGATATTGGGATTGATAATACCCATTTGAGGAAGTTTATCAGTTTTGATTATGTCAAATCCAGAAAGTGAATTTTATATCTTACATTATAAGCTTCGATTATAAATATTATTGGTAATTTAATTTAACCGACAGGTATTTGTAATTTCAATGTAGAGAGATAAATAAGCATTTAATTATATAGAGTTCCAAATTATTTTTTGAGACGAGACGAGGAGTGCAATTATATTTTTTTAGTGGTATGAATTATAATTTATATAACTAAAAATTTAATTCAAATTGTTAGGTTTTTCTAATTACGTAAGGAACCGAATCTTATTTACTTCTTAGGTCCACACCATAGCCTATTTATGTGAACCTAAACCTCTAGCGACTAGGACTTTTGATTTTCACGTGATATCAAAAGACAGTGGCAACCTATATAGAGAGTTTAGGTCACAAAAATCAGAGCCTGCCATTTGTTCGTAATCAGGCATATGTGAATACGGCAAAAGATTTGAGGTGCAATCGAGTTCCTGTTTGTGTACATCTATCCAGTAGTTTTTGATTCATGTGTTAAGACAAGATCAAATCAGATAGATCTCAAAGGTATAACCCTTATCCCGCGGTCTATGGTTTTAATCTGGTTTTTAGTTATTTTTTTGGATATAATTCATGTAAGACTCTAATTCTTTTTTTATTTTGGTAATTAATATGATGTGTTTATTAATTGACTTTGGTTTGATATAAATTGCTAAACATATATAGATTATCATATGGGTGGTGGTTAATGGGTTCTAGAACTCTTGTTTAAATTTTGGGTGAATCCGTCGATGTGCGTGGAGACCCGCGAATTTTAAATCGGGAATAATTTTAAAATTCTTAATTTATGAGAAATTAATTTTGAGTTGATGAGAACTTAAAAAGATTAATTTTAAAGTTATCAATGCATGCATGTGAGCTAAAAATACATCGTGAATTAATTGTTAAGTTTTGAATTAATTTGGGTGTTGGGCCCCACACTTGGCTTCTTCAAGAAGCTAACACCAAACCCACTCCTCTCATCTTTTCCCCTCCCTCATGTCCCTCTCTCTCACTCTCATCTCTCTGCCTCTCAAGCTCCATCCATGGAGATCAAGTGAACCCTAGCCTTCTCTCTTCATTTTCCTTGTCTTCGGCTTTGATTTCGACAACGTAGACGAAAAGTGATCTACTCGACAAGGGCTTCACATCCATCCAAACGGAATTTGGTTTCGATGCTTTCGGGGGTTCGTAGGAAGTTAAAAGTTTTGGATTTTTAACCCAAAAGTAGGATTCTAGATTACCATTGTTTATATGTTTGATTTATGTAATTAAATGCATTTTTGGATGATTAAAATGTTTTGGATGATGATTATATCCTTGAAATCCTAGTTTATAGGATTTGGGAGAAATTCATGTGGGTTTGGTTGGATTTAGGAGATGTTGGGTTTTGTTCGGTTGAATTCATAATATTAGAGGTTTGATTTCAAATTAATCTTTGGCAATGTTTAAAATCCATGTTAATGTCAAAAAAGGGGTGGATTTTATTATTTTTTTTAAACTAACCTTGAGGGTTGGGGAGTTAATTTCAAGCTCGGTTTGAAATTGTGTAACATTGTGGAAATGTTGTAACTTAATCCATGGATTTTGGGTTGTACCCGTGTGAGGTAGTTAACTCTCGTTTAAATAATTTATTTAGTGTATCGAACAACGTGGCAAAACTGGGCTTACATTTCCCCTCGGTGAAAGTCCATAAAACTCGTAGAAATAGGTGCTTTGCTCCTTCGGGTTAGCCCCCGTAAATGAAGTGGTTGCCCTGGATGGGTGTTGCTGTTGTGTGGCATATTATACAGCTTGGGATTAACTAGTGAGTTCCGGTGTCACCCAGACCTAGATCAATTGGACAAGAGTCTATAATTGTCAATCGAGTCCCGCGGGGAGAGAAAGTTGGTACATGGTTAAATCATTAATGATTGCATGAGGATTATTAATGAATTGTTTGATTTCATGATTTTCAAACTATTGAGAGGAATGTATGATTACCTTGGATTTTTTGTGAAAAAATCTATTTGCAAACATTTTAGGTGGTAATGTTATTCATACAATTGTTAATTATATGTCATATATTTATCTTGTTAGTCTACTCCTATTGGATTTCGGCTCACGTTGTTAGCATAAAAATATTTTCAGGTGTTGGAGACATCTCTTTGGATTAATGATGGAAATAATACGTGTTTTGAATTTTGGAGTCTATGGGTCTAGCATGTGGAGTCTTGGATTTCCTTTGGTTGTTGAATTGAATAAATTCAAGATACAAATGTTGTAAATCCCATTTAAAACTCTATTATTCATTTTTGTAAATCTTTGTAATTAAACTCTTAGAGATTGGAGTAGTTTTTGTATGGAATCAATGATGAATGATTATGGTATTTGGTATAAACATTCGTTTGTCGTAAGGCTTAAAACCCTGATTCCATATGATGTATGAATTGCATGTTTGAATGAGAGTGGAGGTGGTTAATCGGTTTGGGTGTCGGGGTTTGTGTTTTGGGAGGATTTTGATCTTAGTTAGATCTTCATGGGAAATTTAGGATGTAATTTGATTAAAGTTCCTTGTTTTAAAGTTGGTTTTCATCATGTTTTATGCTTTCAAACCTTTTTCCTAAATCATGGTGTTGGTGGATCTTTTGGTTTCAAAAACAGGGCTTTTACTTGGTTAGTCTCGGGCAGGGGACTGCTCGAGCAGAGGGGGAGTCCACTCGAGCAATCAAGTGGCAGTGTGTTTAGCCTTGGCCTCTGCCAGGTGGCCGCTCGAGCAGTGGTGAGTCCGCTCAAGTGGTGAACTAGCAGTGTGTTTTGTTCTTGTCTCGACCAGGTGGCCGCTCAAGCGGTGGTGGGCCCGGCCCGCTCAAGCAGGGTCATCTGGGCTAGTTTGTGGTTTTTGTTATATATGAAAGGTATCTTTTGTTCGGGTTCTTTTTTGAAAACCCTTTTTGGTAAAATTAGAGTCTCAGGAGTCTCCTTTCAAATCTTTTAACTCTCATCTCTTAAATTGTTCGATTTAAATGTTTTCCTCAGAAAAGAGAGTTCTAAAAACGAGCTTTATAAAAAGACGGTTATCGTGGAATAACCCTTTGGCGGGTTATCGTGGGCGGTTCTTGTGCCTCGATCTTGGGGGTGTGATAAATTGGTATCAGAGCTTTAGGTTCGAATACCTAGGAGCCGTGGAAAGTGGTTGCATCACCAAGTGGGTATAAATTGCATGTGCTTGTTATGCATAAGTTTATATGCTTTGATAATGATGGCATAATAAAATGTGATGCATATGAATTATGTGTTATACATGGGCATAGAGGTTGTACCTCGGGATTGACATGTCTTGTTCTTTAGCATCTAGACCAACGAACTTGGAAGCCAAGTTAGAAACACATTTTGGCCGACGTGATTTTTAGCAAGAAATCTGAGTGAGTTGTCCAGATTAACGTGTCACTCTTGTGGGTACTCAATATGTGGAAGGTGATTATATGATTTTGGAATATTGTGTGTCAACGTGATTAATGTGAACATTCTTTGGGAAGAAAAAGTCAGGATGAATTTTGTATTGATGTATCTTGTAATTTCTTCCGTATAGAAGTTATGCCACCGAGACTCGGGTGAGGTCGTGGTAGGGGGTCGTGGTATAGGCCGTGGGGATGCGCCAGTTCCAAAAGTTGGGAATGCCACTGTACCACAAGAACCAGTTGGTGGGGCGAATTTCTTACGAGAGATGATGAACACAATGCACGAATTGACTGAGGCCAGTAGAGGAGGGGCTAGAGTGCCCAAAGCTAGGGCGATTGCTGCAATGCGCGAGTTTCAGTGCCTTGATCATCCTACCTTTGTCAGAGATCCTAACCCCAAGGTAGCCACTAAATGGCTTGAGCTAGTAACTAGGATTCTCGACACGCTCCTAATTGTTGAGGATGAGTTGAGGGTGGTGTTTGCATCATTCCAGTTTAGAGGAAGCGTGCATGAATGGTGAAAATTCGCTAGGAACATCGTAGAGGGTACGTGGCCAGCTTTTGCCAAGGTATTTCTGGAGAAATACTTTCATGAGTCCTTTAGAGACCTATATAGAGAGAGGAATTCCTTTCTCTCACCCAAAGGGTGATGATTGTGGTTCAGTGCGAGACAGAGTTTACTAGTTTGTCTCGTTTTACACAGGAAGTTGTAGCTACAGAAGAATTACGTGCAAGAAGGTTTGAGAACCGCGATCAGATATCGAGTGGCGACAATGAGGATGTATGTCTTTATGAAATTGGTGAAATCAACCATCACTATAGAAAATACCTTGAATGACACGCGCAGGACTATGGAGGGTAGAAACCAGCAGCAGGGTGGAGCAAGTGCATAATTTGAGGGGAGCAAGAATAAGCGACAGAGGTCATTCGGTTTTGGTTCTCATCCTACGGGATCATATCAGTAGTATTCAGTATTGAAACCCTCTGTGGTTTCGTCGGGGCGGTCAGATTGGAGGGAGGTCGTTTGCTTTCGATGTAGGAAGCAAGGGCATCGTGCATTAGAGTGCCCATAGAAGGGACGATCCTAGAGTTCTACACCTATTCAGTCCCAGAGGAGAGTGCCACCAGTATGTTTTGGGTGCGGCTAGGTAAGGCACTTTTGTCGGAACTACCCTCAAGAAGGGAATACTTAGGGCACAGTAAGTACACCTTCAGCTCAGCCTCCATAGGGATGACAAATCTTCGGGTAACCGCAGCAGCCGCTAGCAGTTCAGACTTCTAGGGCCATGAAGGGTACCACTTTAGCTCAATTCGTACAACAGCCAACTGTATAGGGGTATGGTGGGCAGGCTAGGGGACTACAGAGTTGAGCTTTCGCTTTTGCTGATCTAAGTTCTTCTAAGGCACCAGTTATGCTTAATGATTCAGCCAGCACTTCAGTGATCAGAGGTACTTTCTTAGTGTACCATTCTTGGGCCAGTGTTCTTATCGACACGAGAGCATCACATTCTTTTATCTCATTTGCTTTTGCATCTACTTTAGGGATAGAGGTAGACACGCTGGGTAGCATTTTATGTGTAGAAACTCCAATCAGTGGGAACATTGGTTTGAAAAGAGTTTGTGGATCTTATGAGATAGATATCGCTTGTCACCACTTAGAGTTTGACCTTATCATTCTTGATATGACCTCCCTTAACATTTTTCTAGAGATGGATTGGCTGACTATCTATCATGCCCATATCGAGTGTGATTGACGAAGGGTAACGGTACGTACACCTGAAGGTCGTAGTTTTTGTTTCACAGGTGATCGGGATGATGGTTCGGTGCCATTATCATACGATGTGCGAAATCGAGAAAGTCTTAACTTCCTTTTTTCACCATTTTGTTAAATGAGGTCGTTGTTGTTTGCGGGAAAATCACTCCTATCATTTGTGATTATCCCGATGTCTTTCTTGACGATCAATTCGAATTGCCACCACGTCGAAATGTAGAATTTTCTATCGACCTTCTTCTGGGAATGCTCCCATTTTGATGTCACCTTATCATTTTGCACCAAAAGAGTTGCAAGAGCTAGAAGAACAACTTTAGGAGTGGCTAGATAAGGGTTTCATATGCCCGAGTACATCGCCGTGGGGAGCTCCAGCCTTATTTTCCAAAAAGAAGGACGAGTCCTTGAGATTATGTATCGATTATCAAAAATTGATCAAGGTTACTGCGAAGAACAAATACCCTATGCACAGAATTGACAACTTGTTCGTCTAGCTGAAAGGTTCAAGTAGCTTTTCAAAAATTGACTTGAGATCGGGCTATCACCAACTGAGGAATCGGGAGGAAGACATTACAATGACCGCCTTCCATACGCAATACGATCGCTACAAGTTTTTGGTCATGCCTTTTGGTTTGACGAATGCTCCTACAACATTCATGGACCTGATGAATCGAATCTTTCACCCACACCTCGATAGATTTGTAGTTCTGTTCATGGACGACATTCTTATTTATTCACCATTGCGAGAGGTCATGAGGAGCACTTACGTATAACTTTTATAGGAGCACCAGTTGTATGAGTTTGAAAAGTGTGAGTTCTAGTTGTCCAAGATGAAGTTTCTTGGACATGTGGTTTCTAGAGATGGAGTAGCTATGGATTCTATAAACATCGACGCGGTAATGAATTGGGAACGACCAAAAAGTGTATTCAAAATTCAAAGCTTCTTAGGGTTGGCAGGCTACTACCGACGCTTTGTAGAGGATTTTTTTTAGTTGGTCGCACCGATGACCCATCTTACGTGTAAGGGTGTTAAGTTTTTGTGGAATGAGTCTTGTGAGCTCGCATTCCAAGAGTTAAAGAAAAGGTTGACTACCGCACCTGTGTTGATTATCCCAGGGCGAGGGTTGGGTTACACCGTTTATTGTAATGCTTCGCATGAAAGCTTAGGATGCATTTTGATGCAACAAGGCAAGGTCGTTGCCTATGGCTCTCGACAATTAAAAATTCACAAAAGAACTATCTGACTCATAACTTGGAGTTAGCATATGTCATTTTTGCCTTTAAGGCATGGCGACATTATCTTTATGGTAAGCGTTTCGAAGTCTTTTCGGACCACAAAAGTTTAAAGTATTTATTTTCTCATAAAGATCTAAATTTGCGCCAGCAAAGGTGGATAGAATACATGGAGGATTATGACTTCGATCTTCAGTACCTTCCGAGGAAGGCCATTATCATAGTCGATGCTATTAGCAGGAGGTCTCTTGGTTCCTTAGCTCACATTGCTATGCAAGAGTGGGATATGTTGAGAGAGGTTGGCGAGTTTGGTTTGCGTCTCGATGAGGCCAATGAGAATGTGACTTTATTTTTTATAGTTTCACAACCTATGCTTGTCTCTTGTGTTATCTATGCCCAGCAGATGGATCAAGAAACTCTTATGTTACGTGATCGTATTACAAGGGGTGAAAGCGCCACAGGGTGGATTCTGTATCTTGATAGAAACTTGAGGTTTATGGGGAGACTCTTTGTGTGTCACACCCCAAAATTCAGGGTCACGTGAAAAGCCCACCAAATCACCATTTATAAAAGATAGGTTTTTATTCTTGAAACAATCAACGAAAATACAGCCCTTTTGATAAAAGTAACAGGAATACCCAAGGTTCACCTCTCAGAACAACATAAATACCTTTCCATACATGCATAATATATATATCACCTCAAGGCTTACAAAATACGGCTTCAGAAATAGGGAACACATGTAGGAATACATGTTCATAACAAAAAGAAAAAACTATACACAGTCTTCCGCCACCACGGCACCTCTAGATCAACTCCTCATGATCATCAACACCTGAAAAAGATTTTAACAAATCCCACTACGTGAGCCGAAACCCAATAAAAACATACTATGATGCAATAAGCAGGAAATGCAATCACATAGCATAACATAAAATCCCAAGTTTCCATCCAGCCCATACGAGTCTCAAAAAGGTTTTCCACACGATTTTACACAACCGACCAACACGCACACACGCACGCCATCATCACATCCACGTGATCTTACCAACTCGTGTTTTTAAAACATAGGATCCGAAGCCAGACGGGCGTATAAACCCTGTCACATTACGATCACCCGACCATACGAGGCCCATGAAGTAACTGGACGCTCTATAGCCTGACACGACCTGCTTCCTTTCCCGATTCACTAGCCGATTGGTAGAGAAATTCATTCTGCATAGTTTTTCGGTCTTTCACCGTGGAGCAACTCGTGCCGAAACTTGCTCAATTCGTAGATCTCAAATCGGTCATTTTGATTATCACGTCAAAATACACAAGCGAGAGTCCAACCCAAGAGGTTCCTCTCACCAAACTCAAAACACGTCACAACATGTTTTACACTATTTTTATCAAAACGTTACAAATCTAAGACTCAACCCCGAGGGTTAGCTCTAAACCTCCAAAACATGATTTTTACACATTTTCTATTTTTAAAACCACCTTTTTGAAAACTACGAATATCTACAAGTCCAATAACATGTGATAAACCAAGAAAAGCGCAAAACATGCCTTTTATCCGAAAAAACAAGGTTTAAACACAAAACATAATATTTAAAGCATTTTCAACCGGTGAAAAAGAATATAACTACGCGTAACACATTTTAAAGACAGCATAGTCTAGGATCCTACCTCGAAGAGTCAAAAACTCGACGCCCAAAAATCGAACTTTGTCGGAACGAGAATCCGTCCGGATGGATGCGAAGCCCACTACATGAATAGCAAGGATCAACAAACAGATTGCCAAAAACTAAGCCTGGGCCCTCTTAAAAGCAAGAGAGAAGGTAGAGAAAAGGTGTAGAGAGAGAAAAGATCTTAGAAAAGATATTTTTTGCTCAAAAACCAAGGCTACCAGGCTTTATAGATATTCACGCCAGGCTGTCACCGCTCGAGAGGACAGGGCACCGCTCGAGTGGTCCCTGCCAACATAACACACTGTCTCACCCTGCTCGAGCGGACAGGGCACCACTCAAGCGATTGTCGCTGGGTGAAAAAGAATTAAAGGAATGCAACCCAACTCCTGCATGCATAACATGTATACATAAACATGATGTTCTAAACTATACAGAAGCATAAATGAACACATCGAATACATTGTGCTAGAGTCGTGTTGTGAGGGCGTGCTTCTTGAGTTCCACCATTCTCATCTCGCAGTACACCCAGGAGGCACAAAAATGTATCATAATTTACACCGTCAATTTTGGTGGAGAAGGATGTAGTTCTTTTTGTTTTACGTTGCCTTACTTGCCAACAGGTGAAGGCTGAGCACTAGAGCCCAGCGGGCCTATTGCACCCATTGCCTGTGTCCGAGTGAAAATGGGAGAATATTACCATGGACTTTGTGTCAAGACTTCTTAGGTTGCCAAGAGGCAATAATATCGTTTAGGTTGTGGTGGACAGATTGACTAAGTTTGCGCACTTCTTTCCTATCCACATGACAGATTCGGTTGATAAGCTTAGAAAGTTTTATGTGAGTGAGATTTCCAGACTCCATGGAGTACTAGTTTCTATCTTCTCACATTGAGATCCCCGCTTCACTTCATGCTTTTTGTAGAGTCTGCAATTAGCCATGGGGACGAGCCTACAACTCAGTACTGCATTCCATCCTCAAAAAAATAATCAGTCGGAGCGCGTTTTCAGATACTCGAGGATATGTTACGGACATGTGTTCTAGACTTTCATAGGTTATGGGAGGATCATTTGCCATTGGTGAAGTTCACCTACAATAACAGTTATCAATTAAGCATTGAGATAGCGCCTTGTGAGGCATTATACGGTAGACCTTATAGGTCACCTGTTTGTTGGGCCGATGTTGGGGAGACAGCTGTTTTCAAACCTAAGCTTGTGCGTGAGACCATGAAGAAGGTCATCGAGCGTAGACTCGTCAAAAGAGCTATGCAGATAAGAGGAGGAGGTCGTTGGCATTTGATGTGGAAGACCATGTGTCCTTGAAGGTCTTGCCACGAAAGGGTTTGTTGAGATTTGGGAGGAGCAGGAAGCTATCACCATATTTTATTAAGCCATTTGAGATCCTTGATAGGATCGGAGAGGTGACCTATTGCCTTGCCATACCACCGAAGTTTGCATCCGTGCATAACATTTTCCGTGTGTCCATGTTGCGTAAGTATGAGCCTGTTCTAGATTGAACCGAGTTGCGAGTGGAGGACGACATCTCTTACAAGGAACGATCGGTAAAGATTCTTAACACAAAGAAATATTTTTTGCGTGGGAGAACCATTACGTATGTCAAAGTCTTGTGGCTCTATCATGATGTTAAGGAGGCCACGTGAGAGCTCGAGTTCAAAGTCCGAGCAAAGTATCCATATTTATTTGCATCGTAAGTCGTGTAGTGAATTTTGGGGATGAAGTTCCTTTTAGGGGAAGAGTTGTAAAACCCGATTTCTTTTTTTTATTTTGTTAATTAATACGATGTGTTTATTAATTGACTTTGGTTTGATATAAATTGCTAAACATATATAGATTATCATATGGGTGGTGGCCAGTGGACCCAGTAACTCTTGTTTAAATTTTGGGTGAATCCGCAAATATGCATGGAGACTCGCAAATTTTAAATTGAGGATAATTTTAAAATTCATAATTAATGAGAAATTAATTTTGAGTTGATTAGAAATTAAAAATAATAATTTTAAAGTAATCAATGCATGTATGTGAGCTAAAAATACACCGTGAATTAATTGTTAGGTTTTGAATTAATTTGGGTGGTGAGCCCCACACTTGACTTCTTCAAGAAGCTAACACCAAACCCACTCCGCCTCGTCTTTTCCCCTCCCTCACATTTCCCTCTCTCTCACTCTCAAGCTCCGTCCATGGAGATCAAGTGAACCCTAGCATTCTCTCTTCATTTTCCTTATCTTCGGCTTTGATTCCGGCGATGCTATAAAGATGGAAAGTGATCTACTCCACAAGGGCTTCACATCTATCCGAACAAAATTTAATTTCAACGGTTCGAGGCTCCGAGGAAGTTAAAAGTTTTGGGATTTTAACCCAAACGGTAAGATTCTAGACTACCATTGCTTAAATGTTTGATTTATGTAATTAAATTCATTTTTAGATGATTAAAATGCTTCGGATGATGATTTTATCCTTGAAACCCTAGTTTGTTGGATTTGGGATAAATTCATGTGGATTTGGTTGGATTTAGGAGGTATTTGGTTATGCTTGGTTGAATTCATAAGGTTGGAAGTTTGATTTCAAATTAATCTTTGGCAATGTTTAATATGCAAGTGAATGTCAAAAAAGGGGCGGATTTTATTGTTTTCTTTAAACTAACCTTGAGGGTTGGGGTGTTAATTTCAAGTTCGGGTTGAAATTGTGTAACATTGTGGAAATGTTATAGTTTAATCCATGGATTTTGGATTGTACCCGTGTGGGGTAGTTAACTCTCATTTAAATAATTTATTTGACGTACCGAACAACATGGTTAAACTCGGCTTACATTGCTCCTTGGTAAAAGTCCGTAAACTCATGCCAATAGGTGCTTCGCTCCTTCGAGTTAGCACTCGTAAATGAAGCGGTTGCCCTAGATGGGTGTAGCTGTTGTGTGGCAAAATAGAGAGCTTGGGATTGTCTAGTGAGTCCCAGTGTAGCCCGGACCTAGATCAATTGGGCAAGAGTCTATAATTGTCTAACGAGTCCTATGGGGAGACAAGGTCAGTACATGGTCAAATCATTAGTGGTTACATGAGAATTATTAATGAATTGCTTGACTTCATGATTTTCAAACTATCGAGAGGATTGTATGATTACCTTAGGTTTTTTGCAGAAAAATCGATTTGCAAACCTTTTGGGTGGTAATGTTATTCATACAATTGCTAATTTCATGTCATGCATTTATCTTGTTAGTCTACTCATATTGGGCTTCGACTCACGTTGTTAAAATAAAAACATTTTCAAGTGATGGAGACGCCTCTTTGGCTTGATGAGGGAAAGGATACGTGTTTTGGATTTTTGAGTATATGGGGCTTGCATGTGGAGTCTTGGATTTCTTTTGGTTGTTGAATTGTATAAATTCAAGATATAAATGTTGTAAATCCCATTTAAAACTCCATGATTCGTTTTGTAAATCCTTATAATTAAACTCTTCAAGATTGGAGTAGTTTTTGTATGGAATCAATGATGAATGATTATGATATTTGGTTCAAACATTTGTATGTCGTAAGGCATAAATCCCTGATTCCATATGATGTATGAATTGAATGTTTGAATGAGGGTTGAGGTGGTTAATCAGTTTAGGTTGGGGTTTGTGTTCTGAAAGGATTTTGTTCTTGGTTAGATCTCCATGGGAGGTTTGGGGATGTAATTTGATTAAAGTTCCTTGTTTTAAAGTTAGTTTTCATCAAGTTTTAAGCTTTGAAACCATTTTCCTAAATCATGGTGTTGGTGGGTCTTTTGGTTTCAAAAATAGGACTTTTGCTGTGTTGGTCACGGGCAGGGGACCGCTTTAGCAGAGGGGGAGTCCACTTGATCCCCCTCCGCTCAAATGGTCAAGTGGCAGTTTGTATTGCCTTGGCCTCTACCAAGTGGCCGCTCAAGCGGTAGTGAGTTCGCTGGAGCGGTGAACAAGCAGTGTGTTTTGTTCTTGTCTCGGCTAGGTGGCCGCTCGAGCAGGATCACCTGAGCTAGTTTGTGGTTTTCTTTTTTTTATATAAAAGGTACCTTTTCGTTCGGGTTCTTTTTTGAAAACCCTTTTCAGTAAAATTCTAGTCTCGGGAGTTTCCTTTCAAATCTTTTAACTCTCCTCTCTTAAATTGTTCAATTTAAATGTTTTCCTTAGGAAAGAGAGTTCTAAAAATGAGTTTTATAAAAAAGACGATTGTCGTGGGATAACCCTTTGGCGGGTTATCGTTGGCGGTTCTTATGCCTCGATTTTGGGGGCATGACAATCCATATGCACTATCATTAGTTTCTAGGTTTCTGTTTTCCAACAATCATCACCATTCACGCATAGGCATAGCTAGAAAGGTGTGCTTGAGCATTCTTTAAGAGATTACCATTTGCAAGCATACCCTTGTTGATGAACGCACAAGGATTAATTGGAAATCGATGTAAGTAAGCATTGTTCAAATCTCTAGTCATGGAAAAGATGTTGAGAATGATATCAAGAAAGGTTTTGAAGCAAGAGAGAAGAACAAAAGAGTTATTGAGGTTTTTTGAGAAAAAATGAGAAGCTTGGAGTAAGAAGAAAACACAAAGCAAATGAGCACCACAGCCCTCAAAAAGGCACAACCTGAGACCCCTATAGGCGAACCATCTAGGTGGGCTAGTCCTATATAGCTAGACCGACCATATGTGTGATATCCTGGTATCCCAGATCGGAAAGGAAAATGCAGTTCCTAAGCTATAAAGGAAAAATCTTGGACCTTTACATTCAACGAGGCATTTTCCTATGTGGTAGAGACCATAGCAGAACTCTACAGTTAAGCATGCTTGGGTGGAAGCAATGGAAGCATGGGTGACCCCTTTGGAAAGAACAAAATCGTGAGGGCTTTTACCCAAAGCAAACAATATTGTTGCCACAAGAAGGGTCGAGTGTTACAAATAGTATCATAGCCGACTCTTCTCACCTTCGAGTGTAAGCTCTTGCCGTCTTGCATGACATGTGGGCGGGCTATTGAGTGGGCAGATCGATAAGGACTGGAAGGTTACTAGAGCTGGCAGGCTACTGCACTAGGACGTACAGTTCTAAGGAGGTGGATTGTGATATCCTGGTATCTCACATCGGAATGGGAAAGAGAGTTCCTGTGCTATAAAGGAAAAATCTTAGACCCTTACATTCAACGAGGCCTTTTTTCAAGTGGTAGAGACCCTAACAGAACTCTGCAGTTAAGCGTGCTTGGATGGGAGGAATGTAAGGATGGGTGACCCCTGGAAAGAACAAAACCGTGAGGGCTTTTGCCCAATGCGGACAATATCGTTGCCATGAGAAGGGTCGGGGTGTTACAATATGGGAAGAGATGCCTCATTTTATCTTGCCTCGGCCTAAGAAGTTTTGTCCTAGCTCGAGGAGGTTTTTGAATCACGTCTTTGACACTTGAATGATGTTTTTGAATGAAACTAAACTTATATTAAAACTGATTAATGATTGATTATTAAGTGTTTGTCTTAAAGGTAAAGGTTGATTAAATAAAAATGTTAAGATTCGACATGGTGCCGACAAAAGATATTTGGAGAAAGTGCTTGCGACAAGTGAGTGATTGAGTGGATCTGGATCTTTTTTCCTTATTGGGCAATCTTGATCAAATCTAGAACTCGTGATAGAATAAGAATGGGTTTTCAAGCAACTGCGATCGTGAGGTTTTGACTCTAGTGTGGTTGGGTGTATGCCAAATACATTGGGATCAAAGGTTCAGTGTAGATTAGCTGGCATGGATCCACATTCAAGTTATTACAAAATGGTTAGATGGCACACCACTGTGCTAGAAGAGCTCAAACGTCTTTGTGTGGTTCTCTAGCATGCCTTCATAATGGAGTTGCACCAGTACAGTTGGCTGGCACGCCTTTATACTACATGAGCTCAATAGTTTTGATACAGTTAGCTGCCACACCACCGCACTAGAGGGGATCAAAATTTTGATGTGCTTGGATGGCATGCCTCCACATCCGAGTTTTGGTATTAGCTGGCGTGCCATTACACCGATGAGGTTTTTTCGATATACTCATAACCGGCACACTATTGCATTTTTTAATTTTTGGCTTCAATGATAGTAGAACTGCTAATATGTTTGAATGGTGATAAAACACAAGCTGAGGATTGAATGGAAGTAGAACTGGAAACGCATTTGAATGGTGGTAGAACTACTCATAATGTCGGCAAAAATGTCTATTTAACAATTCAAATGGTGCATCGGCACAAACTATTTTTTTATAAAAAAAAAGTTACATTTTCCAACAAAAGCATTCGTCACTAAAAAATAAGCTTTATTTTTTTATTTTTTGTATATTTTTGCTAATGAGTTGCTTTTGTAGGCAACTACACAAATTTATTAAAAATAAAAATTATATTCCAAATATTCTTTCTCATAGCAACATGTTTTCCATCCAAACTCATTGATAAAACATAAAAAAAAAATCATATTTCATATCCATTCCAATCAAATCCCATACAAATCTTTAGAAATCAATTACTAATCCTAAAAGTAACAATATTCAAAAAGTAATTACTTTTCTAAATATATACATATATCTCGCCAATGTATCCAAATATCTAACAAAATACAACACATAAAAAACAAAACAGAAAATACATAAAAGAAAATAACATGGAGTTGTCAAAATGAACTCGTTCATCATCAACCTGTTAATAAGATACAAAAAAATATAAGAATCTTATCAATTAATTAATTACAAAGCTAATATATAACTACCTAAAAAAATTTAATAAATTAATATATAGGATGTAACTTGAAATAATGATTTACCTTTAATGCAATAATTTGGTATAGAATGTAATGAGGTGTTCCGTATATGGGTATATGTCTATTCTACATACTTATGAATGGGAAACATACTTTAGATAGTTAGTATAAAGACTTGCAACCCAATAACATGTTTCCATTTCTTTATACAATTTTAATTAAACAAAATTTCAAAGCTTAAGAGTGATAAAATGCCAAAAATAAGAATAATGCAATAAAATTTTCAGCAAAGTATCCCTTGTCTTTCGGATATCCTAGCGATGTAACTTGTACATAGAAAATACATACTAATCACCACACAACCAATAGATTTCATGTCATCCAATCTAACTCCACATACTCACAATTTATACAATTTTAAAATCAAGGCATCAAAGAAGTTAAATATAAAGACTACTTGTTTCTCACCTAAGATACTCGTCATGGGATGTGGGTTAAAGACTCCATCTGAGTGGATAGATAATGTGGGGAGTTGAATAGATTGGGCCACCACCTTTGATGTCCTTTTTGCACGAATATGAAAATCTCGTTGTTTGGTGAAATGATAAAAACAAAAAAAAGAAAAAAAGAAAAGCAAAGCAAACTATCAAGTGTAAGAATTCAGGTTCAAGTTTGAGACCAGGTACTTTATGAGTGTAGTTAAAAATAAAAGTAAAAATATTCCAAGTGATAACACAAGCATCTATGTTGCAAACGCTACATATAAAGAGGGAAAGAGAGAGTGGAGTAGAAATGTGTACAACTTTTGGTGTACTATGACATAAGATTGAAGTGATGATTGTGTCCACTGACCACATATATTTTCTTCCTATCAAATATTAGTATACATCATTAACCAAATAGGTATAACACAATGGCTTAAGATATACTACAAGGCTTCAAGTAATCATGTGAAAAGGATAAATGAAGGGCCATAAGTCTTGAAGAATTTTCTACTAGTGTTTTACGTGTAGAACTCTTGGAATTGTTGAAGCATTAAGCTCTCTTATCGAGCGTCTCCACTTCTTCCCATATGTTGTTTCTATTTCTACCTTGAGAATTTGGCACTTTTGTGTTCTATATCTTCTGCTTTTGTCACGCCCCAAACTCCGGATCACGCGAAAAGCCACAGAACAACCACCAAACCGCCCAAACAAAATGAATTTTAAAACCAGAAGACCAAACAAGACCAAAATCTTTGTAAATACGTACTACCGAGGATTTACTGATTTAAAAGAGTAGCCCAAAGACTACAGTTACAACCTCACAGCTAAGCCTTTAAAAACAAAATACGCGTTTTTAATAAGAAAATCTTTTCATTTTAAAAGAAACTTAGGCTGTTCCAAAATCTTCATCGAAGCACAAAAGTTTAAATGAAGCAGAAATCATTTGAAAATCTCGTTTGTAAACCGTTGATCCCAACAACAAAAAATGTAGTATAAAACAACGAAAAACAACAACCAACCCAAGGTTCTCTCGAAAGCATTAAAACATGCATACATCCATAATCATAGTATACGATT
>JAULJZ010204385.1:0-19276 GCA_032270985.1 Heliamphora pulchella
TTAAATTTTTAATTATATCATAATTTTATATTTAATTACTTATATGATAGTAGATCTTTTTAAAATTTAAAAAATACGAAATAAAATAAAAAAGATAATAGCAGTGCCAAATAAAATAGTCAAGACAAATAATAAAAGAAAAAAGATACCGAAGTTAAGGGTTGTGTCAACTAAAATGATTTTAGAAAAAGATTTCAAGTCTAAATAATTAGTTGAATGAGTTAGCCAATTAAATATTTTAAACTTTTTAAATCTAAAATTCTAAAAAATTAAAATGGTGTTTTGGAGTTCCGAAAGACATTCTCACAAAAACTTCTCTTTTGCTTCCATGTCATCACTTCAAGTAAACCCTTAAAAATAAAGTTGTATATTCTTTCACTGTCACCTAACAAAAGAGTAGTAGATCTTTAACTTGTTTTTAATTGCTAAAAATAAGTAGGTCATATACAAAAAAAGATCCAACTAGTGATGTGTTCCCCTCCATATAGGCCAAATTGACCAAACCAACCAAACCGATCAATGTTT
Source organism: Heliamphora pulchella (assembly GCA_032270985.1). Lineage (NCBI taxonomy): Eukaryota > Viridiplantae > Streptophyta > Magnoliopsida > Ericales > Sarraceniaceae > Heliamphora > Heliamphora pulchella. The sequence goes on from JAULJZ010204385.1 coordinate 526, forward strand.
GGAGGTATTAGGTGAAGAACTCAAAACTAGTTACAACTAACTACTAGCTGCATGATTGAGGTAGAGAAGATAGCTCCTCCTATCTGTTGGTTTTATAGACATTTGGACAAGAATACAATCTTGCAGAAGACATTTTTTTTTATGTCTTCTAGTATGATATCTATGGGAAATATAATACATGAGGGGTTGAGTTCAGCATTACTTGCTTAGTCCCAGTAAAAGGATTCAATTGATTCATTAATTCAGTTTCCATACAAGATTGGGCACTTGTAGACTCATCTTTTTTCTATCAACTCTCTTGATGCCCTCTATCTATGTCTATGGCTTAGTTTTCAGTTCTTCATCCCTAGTTCCTTACTATTCTCGATCTCATCTCACACTCTCCTATTCTCCTTTAGTATCTCATATCTAACCCTCGCATTTCTAATTTCGTCTCTACCTTTGGTGTAGTCAACTTCTACTACGCGGGGCAAATCCCTTGCCCCATTTAATTTTGTAACAAGTGAACCACTTACCTAGTAACTTAAACAAGAGGCCTAAGAATGTAGCCCAAAATACATAAATTCAAGCTATTAGTAGTAGTCCACAAGTTTTCTATATATCATACTTAATTTTTATCTCCAACCAATGTAGAATGAGATATCACAATACCTCATACTCAAATATGTTCCGGTCTCGTTGTGTGGACTACTTTCTTTCCCTAGGATGTGAATAGCAGTTCGTTAGAGGATACAAAACAGCTTATAAGTGTGCAAAAGGTATACAACCTTGAGGTCTCTACCCATCTTCAGAGCCTTTGTTCCTCTATCCATATTACAACGGAGCCCTACATTAGAATCATGATTAGCTTAGATACTATTTATAATGATTCAAGTGGACAATTGATCCAATAACTTAAATAAAGAGTCTAAGAACGTGGATCAAAATACTTAAACCCAAGTTATTAGTAGTAATCTACAAGTTTTTCTATATCATACTTAATTTCTATATAATACTGATGTGGAATGGGAATAAGTTTTGAACCTCATTGCTTTCCATACTAAGAATCGTGGTCCGCTAATACTTGCTTTCTAATTTGTGAGTAAAAGAATGCACAATGGTGAAAGCCATTAATTTGTCTTGATTTCCTAATATTTTAAGAGTTATGGTATGAATTTTACTTGAATTTGATCTTACTAATGATCTTTTATTTTTTCAGAAGGTTAGGGCTATGTGCGTTTTCTATTTAAAGAAAAAAAAAAGAAAAGAAAGGAAAGAGTTCTAAAACTCAATTCAAAAAATCTTCCCCGCACATATGACATTTGATCTTTGTTTGTATTGATTTGGGAGAGGAATAAAGAGCACCAACTTTGACCCCTTGATTTCTTCATTTAGACAATTGAGGTGTGTGTCATCTATCTATCTATCTATTTATCTATCTATCTATATTGCATTAAATAGAGAAGAACCGAGATTCTAGTCAAGAGATCATCTTCAAACCCACATGAAATTCAAACTGCCAAGTTTGACTTTATTTAATTGTTCAACGGTATGTCCCAGTTTTGTAAAAGTGGAAATCGATACTTTCGATTTGGGTAATAAATTTACCAAAATCGATCAAAATTGAACCGATTAACCCTATCTCCATGTGTAAATCAACCATGTATACTTGGTTGGTCAAATTTATTAATGAGTGAATGAGAGTTTGACTTGTGTCATTTGAAAATTGTGAAATTGGTAACGAAAGATGGTTATCCTACTATAGATACCTAATTTTCAAAAAATAGCATTAATAATGAAAATCTAAAATATCTGCAACTAGAAAATGAGTCATCACTTGGCTTTTAAAAAGGTATTGAGAAATCCTAAAATGAGATTCAAGGTTTGGGAGCTAAGTTACGAAAGTGAAAGGTATTAGGCTTTACCTTTCACTTGACCACAAGATGTAGGTATGCCATTTTGACCGACTATAATGCACAGACCCACCACTTAATCATGCTTGATGATGAAATATAATTTTAAGAACAAGTATGGGCATAAGTTCCTGATCTACGTAATCCAATCTTTTCAACTTTAATATCTTTCGGAAGGATACTTGCCCTTCTTTACTTAATAGGAAGATGGAGGACACATTGTTGAATATACTCATTCAAGTGTGTGTGAAGGACCCGTTAACAGCCAAATTCTTGCTAAAAATATCATGAGGTAAGGCCTCTTTATTAAAAGTAAGGGTGTCAAGAAATGTTAGAAATGTCCACTCCTTTGATAAGATTTTCTTTCAAAATGCTGCATTATGTAGAATGATAGATCCATCGTCTATTCCCAAAGTCTTTGTCAAATGAAAAAACGTAGCTTTCAAGACGTGATTGCTGCGATTAAGAGTTGCTTAACATCATTAAGAAACAAGAGATTAGAAGATGTGGTGGAGGATAAAGTCAAAAGTGAATTAACCACCACTAGGATTTGATCATAGCCGTAATAAAGTGTTAGGAGGCAAAGGCAATGATTTTTAGATTTGGTGAACATGAGATGTGTCCCACACTTGAAGAAGCACATCGAATTTGGGAGATATCCTGTAATGTTCTTTTTGTAGCTAGAGAAGGACGCCCTCGAGAGGGCAGATGTGAGACCCTATACCGTTTTATTTTGATATATATAAATGATGACGTGTTTTCCTTTATGTTATATATTATCGATGCATGGTTTATATTTTGGAGTTGTAGAATAGCATGTAGTTGTGTTTTATGCTTTCTCGGACCTTGTTTAGGCTTGTTTGGTTGTCCTTAGAACACAAAACCCAAGACAAAAAATAGTAGGGAGTTCGGTCGACTGGGCTGCTATGTTCGGTCGACTGAACTATTTTTCATGAGTTCGGTCGACTGAACCAGGAGGTTCGGTCAACTGAACTGTGGCGGTTCACGTTTTTTAAGGAGCTTCAGTTGACTGAAGTGGCCTCTTCAATCGGCTGAACTGCTTTTTGGCCAATCTTATAAGTAGTTCCAGGGGATGGAATGTTTGGAAAAGCTTATTTTTCCATTCTCTCTGCCTTCTCTCTACATAAGTGAGTGCCCTGAGCCTAGTTTTCGACGATCAGCTTGTGGACCCTTGCTATCTAAGATGATAGCTTCGTGCTCATCCGGTCAGATTCTCGTTCCGACGAGGTTCGATTTTTGAGGCATCGGGTTTTAACCCAACGAGGTAGGATTCTAGACCCTACTACTGTATTAGGGTGTTATATGTAATTGTATGCTTTTTCATCGATAGAAAATGCATCAAATGTCATATTGTGTTTAAACCTTGTTTTTCCGGTGAAAGCATGTTTTTCGCTTTTCTTGGTTTAGTACGGCTTATGACATGTGGACGTATGGTTTTCAAAGATTGTTCTTGAACACAGTAGAAAACGGTAGTTTTTGTTGGAAAACGATGGTTTTGATTGAAATCTCAACATTTTATGTTTTGGAGGTTTAGAGCTCGCCCTTGGGGTTAAGTCTCACGTTTTGAAACGTTTTGTTGAAAACGAGAAAAAATATTTTAAAAATATTTTGTTTGATCTCCATGTTGATGGATGGATCTATATACATGTATAATATATTGTTTTGAGAAAATATTTTTGTACTTGAGTTATGGTACTATTTTTAGAAGATTATCTAGATGTATCGGGATGACGTGTATTTGGCACGAGTTGCCTCGGTGTAAGTCCGAAAACGTGCGCAGTGTAGGTACTCAGGTCCTTCGGGTTAGTCCCCGTAAATTGAGATGGTTGGGTGCTTAGTTCCCTCGGGTTGTCGCCCGCAAATTAAGTGGTTCATTATGGTGCTCTGTATAGAACTTGTCATTACCTAGCGAGTCTTGAATGGCTGGGGTCTAGGGTAATGGACATGAGTCTATAGTTGTTACCTCTATCCTCTTGTGATAGAGTCGGTACATAGGATCATTTTTTTTTTTTTTCACGATGGTACATTCCGTAAGGGAACAATGTTTGATTACTATTTTTCCTTAACTGTGGTTGGGTATTTGCATTCTTTGCAACACATGGTTTTAAGGATGAAAACAGGGCTTTATGTTAATAAAACCATTTTGGGAGACTTGTGTTGGTCCGATGGGAAACTTGTGGGTTTTGGATGGAATACTTTTGTTTGGTTTTGTGGTTGAGTTTAGCTCCCACTCTATATGATTGTATATTACCTGCTTTACAGCTTTATAGTCTGTTTCTATTGGGCTTCGGCTTACGGGTGAGATTTTCGTGTCAAAACCATTTTCAGGTGATGATGTGGATGAGGAGTAGCTTTGGTGATGCTCACGGTGGTTGAAGACTTTTATAGTTTTCCTTTTGGGTATGCCTGATCCTGAAGGCAGTTGTTGTACGCCATAAGGCGATATACTGTATGCATGTTAGAGCTGTATGTTTTTCTTTATGAGAGATATATCTTTTTGGGTTTCTCTTTATTTCAACAGATTGTTTTGATGATATTAAAATTCTATTTTATTAAAACTGGTGTTTGGTGAATTTTCACGTGAACCCGGGTTTTGGGGCGTGACAACTTGGTATCAGAGCTCTGGGTTCGAATACCTAAGAGCCATGGAAAAAAGGGTTTATCACCTGGTGAGGTTGATTGTGTACGCTTGCTTGCATGTGTTTAAATGTTGTTTTATAACATGTTTATAGCTTTATGAGCATGATTGTTGTGTATATATGGATATGGAGGTTGAACCTCAGGATTGATGAGTCTTGCTTTCGGGCATTTAGACTAACAAACTTGGGAGCCAAGTTAGAAACGCGTTTCGCGGATGTGATTTCTAGCAAGGAATCTAAGTAGATTATCCAAATTGACGAGTTCGTCTTGTTGATTCTCCTCGGTATGAGAGATGTGTTTTCATAATCTTAAGTGACTAGGTGATAGCATGATTATGTGACTATGTTACATAGTAACATGTTGTAGGAAAGCTTACCCTGTTTATATTGCTTTCTATAGTATTATGTCTACGTTGGGAGTGCAGGGACATGGTCGTGGCCGAGGCCGTGGCCGAGGACGTGCTGATGCTCAGGTTCCTGAGGAAGGAAATGTTCCTGCCCCACATGAGTAAGTGGGTGGTGCTGACATGGGTGGCGTCGGCATGATGCAGAAGATGATGGCTACGATGCGAGCTATGGCAGAGGCTACCAGGGCTAGGGTGAAAGTTCCCGAGCCAAGGGCCTCTGTGGCCATGCAGGAGTTTCGGTGGTTGGATCCTCCAACCTTTCTGGGGAGCAAAACCCCAAGCTTGCTACTGAGTGGTTGGAAGTGACCATATCGATCTTCGATACTCGAGGAGGATGCTCTGCGCATAAAGTTGGCGGCGTTCCAACTGAGGGAAGATGCTAGAGAGTGGTGGAAGTTCGCCAAGACCACTGTGGATGAGACGTGGGCTGCTTTCACGAGAGTCTTCTTGGAGAAGTATTTCCCGAGATCTTCGAGGGATACTTACCGAGAGGAGTTCCTCTCTTTTGTTTAGGGGAACCTATCTGTGGTCCAGTATGAGGCCAAGTTCGCGAATCTATCGCGATTCGCACTTGAGTCGATATTGACTAAGGAATTGCGCACTCGGAGGTTTGAGAGGGGACTTCGACCTGCTATTAAGGATAGGGTTGCAGCGCTAGATGTGGAGGTGTATATCAAGCTAGGGAAAGATGCTATCCGGGTAGAGAACTCGTTGGCAGACAGCCGCAGGGTTAGAGAGGGTAAGAACCAGCAGGGCAGTGGGGATACACAGCTTCAAGGGCGCAAGAACAAGCACCTGAGGTCGTCTAGACCTAGTTCTCATTTTACCGGGTCGTATCAACCGCAGTCGTCTGCACCTACACCTTCAGTGGCTTCGCTAGGAAGGCCAGAGCAGAGAGGATTGGTCTGTTATCGCTGTGGACAGCCGGGACATCGTTTAGTTGAGTGCCCGCAGAAGGACCAGGCTCAGAGTTCAGCGCCCGTCCAGTCATAGGCGAGAGAATCGCCTATTTATTTTGGGTGTGGTCAGTCTGGGCATATCCGCAGACACTGTCCTAGAGAGGGGAATGTTCAGGGTGCAACAAGAACGCCAGCTGCTTCATTTGTACAGAGGCGACAGGCTCCGCAGTAGCCTAGGGCTCAGATGTCGAGGTTTGTGAAAGGAGGCGCTTCAGCGCAGTCGGTGAGGCAGGCTTCGATTCAGGGTTATGGTGGGCAGACTAGACTTCCACATGCCAGGGCTTATGTTCTCGTTGATCCCGGTGCTTTTAAGGCACCAGTTGGGGTTGATGCTACAGCCGCTCCAGCCGTGATCAGAGGTACTCTTCTAGTCTTTAGATCATGGGCCACTGTTCTCATCGACACAGGAGCATCACATTCTTTTATCTCTTCTGCTTTTTCATCTGCATTGGGGTTGAAGGTAGATGCGTTTGGTAGTGTAGTGAGCGTAGAGACCCCTGTCAGTGGGATTGTGGTGTTGAGTAGAGTTTGTAGATCTTGTGAGTTAGGAGTCGCTTGTTGTCGTTTAGCATTTGATTTTATCATTCTAGACATAACCATGTTTGACGTCATCCTAGGGATGGACTGACTGACTACCTACTGTGCCTTTATAGATTGTAAGCGACGGAGGGTGTCGATCTCTATGTCGGAGGGTGACTGCTTCTACTTTGTGGGTGATCGGGATGAGGGCTTGATGTCTAGGCCCAGTGCTGTTCGGCGTCGAGGGAACTTGGGTTTCCTCTTTTTTGCTCTCAGGTTGGATGAGTCAGTTGGGGTTCGAGGGGATTTATCCCACGTGGTTTGTGACTATTCGGATGTCTTTCCAGACTATTTGTTTAAGTTGCCACCAAGTAGAGATGTGGAGTTCTCCATTGACCTTGTGCCAGGAGTTGCTCCTATCTCTATACCTTCATATCGTTTCGCACCGGCTGAGTTGCGAGAACTCAACGTGCAACTGCAGGAGTTGCTTGATAAAGGGTTTGTACGTCCGAGTACATCGCCGTGGAGAGCTCCAGCACTCTTTGCGAAGAAGAAGGATGGTTTGTTGAGGTTGTGTATAGACTACAGGAAGTTGAACCAGGTGACGGTGAAGAACAGGTATCCTATGCCGAGAATTAACGACTTGTTTGATCAACTAAAGGGGTCGCGCTGTTTCTCGAAGATTAACTTGAGGTTAGGGTATCACCAGCTGAGGATTAGGGACGAGGACATAGCGAAGACCACCTTTCAGACTCGTTATGGTCACTACGAGTTTCTGGTTATGCCGTTCGGTTTGACGAATGCTCCAGCTACATTTATGGGTTTGATGAACCGTATCTTCCACCCTTATTTGGACAGTTTTGTAGTCGTGTTCGTAGATGACATTCTGGTCTATTCACCCACGAGAGAGATGCACGAGGAGCATCTGCATGTCGTACTTCAGCTTCTAAGAGAACATCGCTTGTATGCAAAGTTCGAGAAGTGTGAGTTCTGGATGGCAGAGGTGAGATTTCTTGGACACGTGATGTCAAAGGACGGGGTATCAGTAGACTCGTCGAAGACTGATGCCGTGATGGATTGGCAACGACCGAGGAACGTCTTTGAGATCCACAGTTTTCTGGGCCTGGCAGGTTATTATCGACTGTTTGTGCAGGACTTTTCTAGGCTTGCAGCACAGATGACGCGTTTGACGCGGAAGGGAGTCATAATTGTGTGGAACGAGTCTTGTGAGTCAGCTTTCCAGGAGCTGAAGAGGAGATTAACTAATGCACCAGTACTGATTATTCCTGAGCGAGGTTTAGGTTACACAGTGTACTGCGACGCTTCACATGAGGGTTTGGATTGCATTCTGATGCAGGTAGGCAAGGTTGTAGCTTATGGATCCCGATAGTTGAAGATACATGAGAGGAACTACCAGACACATGATCTGGAGTTGGTAGCCGTGGTCTTTGCCTTGAAGACGTGGCGTCACTATCTTTATGGTGAGAATTTTGAGGTCTTCTCTGATCACAAGAGCCTAAAGTACTTTCTTTTACAGAAGGACTTGAATCTTTGCCAACGAAGATGGATGGAGTTGTTGGAAGACTATGACTTCAATTTGCAGTACCATCCGGGTAAGGCAAATGTCGTAGCTGATGCGCTCAGTAGGAGATCTCACGGTTCGTTGGCTGCTGTGGCTATACGAGAGTGGGACATTCTTGCAGATGTTGGGGAGTTTGATCTGTGTCTCGGAGAGATAGGGGGAGGTACAACCTTATATTTAGTTGCTTCATAGCCTACAATGGTTGCACGCGTGTTAGAGGCTCAGAGGACAAATCAGGAGGCTCAGATGATATGGGACCGCATTGCCAGTGGGACAGACACAGCAGGATGGGTGATGGGTTCTGATCAGAGTTTAAGATTGTCAGGGTGATTGTTTGTGCCAGAGTCGTGTCGTGCTGAGGTGCTACATGAGTTTCATCACTCACGTCTTGCAGTACATCCAGGGGGCACGAAGATGTATCACGATCTACGCCGACAGTTCTGGTGGACGGGAATGAAGAGGGATGTACTCCCATTCATTTTTCAATGCTTTACTTGTCAGCAAGTAAAGGTGGAACATCAGAGACCTACAGGGTTGTTGCAGCCGTTGCCTATATCTGAGTGGAAGTAGGAGAACATCACCATGGATTTTGTATCAGGACTTCCACGCTCGCCGAAGGGATATGATGCTGTGACCATTATTTTTTATCTGAGTACTTGTGACCATTGTTTTTTATCGAGACCTGCGCTTTACATCGCGCTTTTGGTAGAGTCTTCAGGTGGCTTTGGGGACGAGCTTGACCTTTAGTACAGCCTTTCATCCTCAGACCGACGGTCAGTCTGAGAGGACCATTCAGATTTTGGAGGACAAGCTGAGAGCCTATTTGATTAAATTTTGGGATTCTTGGGAGGATCATCTATCATTGGCAAGGTTTGCATACAACAATAGTTACCATTTCAGTTTTGGAATTGCACCGTATGAGGCTCTGTATGGTAGGCCATGTAGATCGCCTGTTTGCTGGATAGAGGTGGAAGAGATTGCTATTTTGGGACCCGACTTAGTACGGGAGATGACTGAGAAGATTGCAATGATTCGTCAGTGCCTAGTGACAGTATAGAGTCACCAGAAGAGTTATGCTGATTGGAGGCAGAGACCGTTGGAGTTTGCTGTGGGGGATCACGTGTTTTTGAAGGTTTCACATCGTAGAGGGTTGATGAGATTTGGTCGTAGCGGGAAGCAATCACCACGTTTTATTGGACCGTTCGAGAACTTGGAGAGGATTGGGGTGGTAGCATACCGTCTTGGTTTGCCACCTCAGTTAGTATCTGTGCATAACGTGTTTCACGTTTCCATGCTTAGGAAGTATGAGCTTGATCCCTCACATGTTTTGAATTGGGCCGAGCTACGAGTTGATGACGTTGTCACGTATGAGAAGCGTCTGATGAGGATTCTGGACACGAAAGAACAAGTCTTATGGGGGAGAACGATTGCGTATGTCAAGGTTCTGTGGCTTCATCACGGGGTTGAAGAAGCGACATGGGAGCTTGAGTCTGGGGTTCATGCTAGATACCCGGAGTTGTTCACCTCATGACCTTGTAGTGGATTTCGGGGGCAAAATTCCTTAAGGGGAGCAAAGTTGTGAGACCCTATACCGTTTTATTTTGATATATATAAATGATGACGTATTTTCCTTCATGTTATATATCATCGATGCATGGTTTATGTTTTGGAGTTGTAGAATAGCATGTTGTTGTGCTTTACGCTTTCTCAGACCTTGTTTAGGCTTGTTTGGTTGTTCTTAGAACACAAAACCCGAGACCAAAAATAGTAGGGAGTTCGATCGACTGGGCTGCTATGTTCGGTCGACTGAACTATTTTTCATGAGTTCGGTCGACTGAACTATGGCGATTCACGTTTTTTGAGGAGTTTTAGTCGAGTGAAGTGGCCTCTTCAGTCGACTGAACTGCTTTTTGGCCGAGCTTATAAGTAGTTCCAAGGGCTGGAATGTTTGCAAAAGCTTATTTTTCCATTCTCTCTACCTTCTCTCTACATAAGTGGGTGCCCTGAGCCTAGTTTTCGAAGATCAGCTTGTGGATCCTTACTATCTAAGCTGATAGCTTCGCGCTCATCTGGTCATATTCTCGTTCCGATGAGGTCCACTTTTCGAGGCGTCAAATTTTGGCCCAACGAGGTAGGATTCTAGACCCTACTGCTGTATTAGGGTGTTATATGTAATTGTATGCTTTTTCATCGGTAGAAAATGCATCAAATGTTATATTGTGTTTAAATCTTATTTTTTGGGTGAAAGCATGTTTTTCGCTTTTCTTGGTTTAGTACGACTTATGACATGTGGACGTATGGTTTTCAAAGGGTATTCTTGAAAACGGTGAAAAACGGTGGTTTTTGTTGGAAAACAATGGTTTTGATTAAAATCTCAACATTTTATGTTTTGGAGGTTTGGAGCTCGGCCTTGGGGTTGAGTCTTAGGTTTTGAAATGTTTTGTTGAAAACGAGAAAAAATATTTTGAAAATATTTTGTTTGATCTCCATGTTGATGGATGGATCTATATACATGTATAATGTATTATTTTGAGAAAATATTTTCGTAGTTGAGCTACGGTACTATTTTTAAAAGATTATCTAGATGTACCGGGATAACATGTATTTGGCATGAGTTACCCTCGGTGTAAGTCCGAAAACGTGCGTAGTGTAGGTACTCAGGTCCTTCGGGTTAGTCCCCGTAAATTGAAACAGTTGGGTGCTTAGTTCCCTTGGGTTGTCGCCCGTAAATTAAGTGGTTCGTTATGGTGTTCTGTATAGAACTTGTCATTACCTAGCGAGTCTTGAATGGCTGGGGTCTAAAGTAATGAACAGGAGTCTATAGTTGTTACCTCTGTCCCCTTATGATAGAGTCGGTACATAGGATCATATTCTTCTTCTTTTTCCACGATGATACATTCTGTGAGGGAACAATATTTGATTACTGTTTTTCCTTAACTGTGGTCAGGTATTTGCGTTCTTTGCAACACATGGTTTTAAGGATGAAAACGGAGTTTAATATTAATAAAACCGTTTTGGGAGACTTGTGTTGGTCCGATGGGAAACTTGTGGGTTTTAGATGGAAAACTTTTGTTTGGATTTGTGGTTGAGTTTAGCTGCCACTCTATATGATTGCATATTACCTGCTTTACTGCTTTATAGTCTGTTTCTATTGGGTTTCGGCTCACGGGTGGGATTTTCGTGTCAAAACCATTTTCAGGTGATGATGTGGATGAGGAGTAGCTTTGGTGATGCCCGCGGTGGCTGAAGACTTTTATAGTTTTTCTTTTGGGTATGCCTGATCCTAAAGGCAATTGTTGTATGCCATAAGGCGATATACTGTATGCATGTTGGAGCTGTATGTTTTTCTTTATGAGAGATGTATCTTTTTGGGTTTTCCTTTTTTTAACAGATGATTTTGATGATATTAAAACACTATTTTATTAAAACTGGTGTTTGGTGAATTTTTACATGACCCCGGGTTTTGGGGCTTGACAGCAGACGACCAGTAGAGTAGATGTTCCATATCGTTCATACTATTTAGGTGTAAGGTAATTACCGTGCTATCAAATGAGAAGTATGGAGGTCATCCCTCACCCTTCTCTATTGGAGTGGTGCTACCTATAAAACGAGAATGCTCACCCTTTTTTAAAGTCCTTTTATAGATTTTGAGTCATGAATAGAGTTGTGTCAAGCAATATAGATCCCCACAACTTCTCTATCTCTTTATAAAAAAGCCCTTTTTAGTAAAGTTTTGGGCCTATAAAGTAAAAGGAAGTGCAAATCTTGAGTGTTTTGACAAGCAATAAAGGCTTTGCAGCAAGTTGAATTGTACTGAAACAAAAAATTTGTCTTTTTTCTTAACTTCTAAGTCCCTTTGATAATCTGATCTGCTATGTGTAAACTAAACTTTACACACCAAATTATATATTGTGTTGAATAAAAGGCACACATACATAACACTAATAAAGTCACCCGAAAGTCTCATTTATCCAAATGCCTCATTTGTTTTCAATCCTTTTTCATCAATCTCTTTTCGACACTCGTTTTTACATATCTCGACGCTTGTTTGGGGTCGTTCAAAACTCAAGTGTGATGTTAGCACTTGAAAGTTTTTATTTCCAAGCCTAGATGAATTCGATTTACCATCAGAACTCTTGAACATACTCTGAAAAAAGCTATAAAAAACAACCTCTAAAATCTTGTAAGGCTAGACTTGCCATTGGGGCACGATCCACATGGCCAAATTAGCCATTTAGGGGCTCACCACCCGGTTGTTATTTTTTCCCCTTTTTTTGAAGTAAGATTGCATTTTGGCTTGTCTCACATCGGTTGGCGACCGTAAAGTTCAATTTATTAAAATCTATATAAACGCCCCCTCATAACCCTTTTCAATTCATTTATAATTAGTTTGATTCAATACTAAGCTAGTGCGTGCTTTTGTATCCTCGAAGAACTTAGTCAATTAATGAGTTTGAGACTTCAAGTAATCAACCAAATTCGTGTAGTTTGTGCTTAATACTTCCAGTATTATTTTTTAGCCTTGTTTAAGGCCCTCAAGTGTTGAGGAGTTCGAAGGAAGGAGCCGTTTGGGTTTGAGTTCAAGTTTGTAGTCCTGATGGCACGCTATAGGGTTAACTGGTGGTGTACTGGTTAAGGTAAGTCTTTTTCTCGTTTCTTTTAACCTTTGTATTTGTTTTTAATATTTTAACAAAGTATTAGTTCAGTGTCTAATTATTTACAAATTCTTTTATTTTTTTACGCGTGGCTCGAAAATGAGCATGTTTAGGGTTTAAACCTTAAAATTGTCATTTTTTAAATCAAAACATTAATTTCTCTTTCTTTTTAGACGAGATTTGCATGCTAGTTTAGATGAATATATCTTTTTCAAACAACATCAAAATCTTTACATGAGCACTCTTTTGGCTAAATCTAAGAAATAATTTGATTTGATCATAACTTGCTTTGTAGGGATGTAGACGAGGATTGAAACATAGAAATCATAGCCAGATAGGAATTCTTCCAAAGGGCAAATGTCCATTACCTATTCCAACATCCATAACAAATCGAAGGTCTTCCCGAATAGTGTTGGGGATGATTGGTTATAAATTTCTAGGATCTAGTTTGCAAGTTTGTATCTTTGTTTTTCTTTTTGCATGCGTGGGACAACAGTATGGCCTGGTCCCTCTTGTTTTCTTATAAAATGTGTGCTTTCAAATTGTGAGCCTACCTAGTTAGTTGCATTACATTCATGCGTTAGTTAGGTATATAGACTTAATCTTTTGAACCATCGGTGATAAGTAAAGGCTAATCATAAGGTTTAGCAGAGTGGGTGCCTAACTCCTTCCCACTCTTAACCCCTGAACCCATTATGTTGCGATGAAAGAGCTGAGCTTAATCCAGAGTCAATGCATTGGTCCTTAGGCATTAAAGCCAAGTGGTAACTACAACTTTGTTTTGGATTTTTATTTTATGACGTAAAGACTGCACATCAAAATTGATGGAGGTCATTTTAATTAAGAAATTATTGTCTTATTGGAATGTTATAGTTTAAGAAGGCATGTTAGCTAGAGGGCTTTCTCGTGGGGAATCCTCCCTGAAAATCCCAAGAGAGATGGGGTATCATCACAAGGTCAATCTTTACTTAAAATAGTTTTGAGTATTTAAATATTTTTAAATAATTGATTTATAAAGCATTTACTAGTTCTTAGTCCCTTCATAAATGATGACAGTATAGTAAATAAATGAATAAAAATAAAAGAAAAAGAGAAGAAAATAAAAAAAACTTAGGTGCAAAAAATAATGGAATGTTCTGGAAATAAACAGCATGGCGGCTGTAGATATGGATCGACGGCCGTCAATCTAGTGCATGTAAAATTGGCAGTTGCCACTATAATTCATGCACATAAACTTTATTTGACATAAATAGGCAGAAAAATGTCATGCAAGAAGAGTAAACAAGAAGTTATCTAAATAGGGAGTACTAATAGATCAAAGAAATACAAAAACTTAATAACGACTGCAATACTAGAGTGACGACCATCATTTTGGTGACATTCGAAATGACAGCCATAACTATAGAGTTGTGACCGCCACTGTGGTTCTGTCACAGTGAGTGTAGTGAAGGAGATTAGATTTTTAACTTAAGTCTTTACACTTGCAACATGCCTTGGCTTAGAAGGACTTGAAAATGTTACTATTTATCACACCAGAATGGAGACACTCTCCAACTTCTCATAAGACGTACACGAGCAATGATACTTGTAGAGTTTCAAGGGCCCAGTTGCTCAGAATTTGGATGATGAAATGAGGGTGAACCCCTCTATTTCTAGTGTAAGGGAACCCTTAGGGTTCTCATCACTTAGGGCTGCAAATGAGGGGGTGGTAGATTTGAATCTGCAATGCTCCCCTTATATGATACTATAATTACATCCTTATGATTGTGAAATTGTGTAAGAATGGAATGTAAACCACTAATTTAGACAAACTAGATTGACGATCGCAAGAACAATTCTTGTATCCATTAATGAAGATGTCTTGAACTTGCAGCCATTGTCATGAAACCTATGGTTGTTGGCAGGAAACCTGCGATTGCAGATCTATCAATCTTAGGCTTCATGGTATTTGGGTATTGAAAAAGGGTTGGGCTTAAAGGTTTGATTCAGTGCCCGAGAACACGGTTTAAGGTTCTAGTAGGGATCTTGAGGGTTATGTTTCGCCCATGTATATTTATTCATTATTGGGAGGTTCTACCTGTTAAGGTTGTAAACTAAAAATTATGTATTGAATTTTAGGTATTATTTTTATTTATTAATAAAAATTATTTTTTCTTTTTTAATGAGAATTTGTAAAAGCAATATATGCGTTTATTTATTTGTATGAGTAATATTTGTTTATTTATTTATTAATATAATCTGGTGTGTATAGTTCGGTTTACACACGGAAGACCAAATTATTAGTTCTTATGAAATATAAGTTTTTGATTTATAATTTTAAATGGAATTGGATACACCATCGGTAAGGTTGTAGTACAATGTGTTCTTGCTGCCTTGTGCCTGTTGTGTTTTTGCTGGCCTGTTTCATCTTGCTCTTTGCTATTCTTCATTCTTTCCACTTTCAACAACATAAAAATCAAAATACAAGAACTTGGAATCAAAAAATAATTAATTTACATTGATCTTATGCCTTCGAGGAGTTCACAATCAACTACCATTGTCACGACCCGAAACCCGGATCCGTGAATTAAACCTCAAGGCATACCTCACATGAACTATATTCATTGATAATATCCCAAAACATAAAGCAAAATCCATTTACACATTGAAAAGATTTAAGCTAAAAGAACCAAGCTTCAAAATTTCATTTATAGAATTGCTAGAGAGTTGTAGAAACATACATTCAATTTTACACTATCATTTTAATTACATTGATTTCCTTAAAATTATGTACAAAAAAAACGTAAACGAAAGAAATGCTAGTTCCAACCACTAGCCCTTCCCAAAATGCTTCCATGGACTAGATATCTTCGTTGTTCCTCGGAACCTGAAATGGTTCAACATACATACATGAGCCGAACCCCGTAGAATATAAATTAACTCAAATATAATACATGATTTGTGAGGTGTGATGAGTGCAACTGAAGTAAAAGTGCAAGTTCACCAAGTTGTTAATTATTCACGCGCACGCACTCGCGCACACGAGTTTATTCCATTTACTTCAATTCTTTATTTCATTACTCACAGTCGTTGAGCCGTTTTCAAGACATTCCTTTCTTTCATATTATCCATATTATCATCCCATTACTCGATTTTTCACAAAAAAAAAAGTGTCACATTTTCATTACCCGATTTATCACAATATTGTATCACATCAAATGAACCAGTGTCGGGTGCAGCTTATAGAAACTCCTCCATATTAATTTTCAATAGGCTACGTGAAACAATTTGGGTAGTAGATAGCTATATAACTCACCACGACACAACACCACATTTCGGGGGCTAACCCATGGGCATGTGGTCCCCATCTTGCGCAAGTTTTCGGTCTTTCACCGCGGAGCTGTGCAAGCCTAACATAATCCACACCAAACTATATGATTTATTATTTGTTCATAACTTTCATTTTCACAAATCCGAGAGTTCAACTCACAACTGGTTCCTCTCCCAATTATTGCCACAAATTATCATTTCAATTCCAATTCCAAATTTCACATTTTATTGTCAAGCCACATGCGGTTTTAGTATTCAATTTTTCTTTTTAGATCAATGCATCACAAATTTCAATTCACAATTTCTCATGAATCACATTTCATATTTCTTTCACCAATTTCATAAAGTATCAATAACACAAATTTTATTCATTTAAAATCATGTCGCTTGAAGAAATTGAAATACACCCATCTTATGTATATATACAATCCATGTTTCCTTTCTAAAAACTTAGGATTATAAAGGATGACTATATCATATCACAATTCACAAATACCCTTTATTGTTCTTTCAAAACCTTCTTTATATATAGAAAACCCACTCTCATTATAAAGTCCAACCGACTGACCCAATGCATGTATCCAAACCCAAATATAGATTTTCATAGGTGTATCCATGGCCCAATGAACGAAAATTTTGATAATAAGATCCAATAACGATGAAAATAACCATTCCCAAGACATTTGGCCAAAACGAGGGAAAAATGGTTAAGAAATTTTGACATACTCTCACTATTTTAATCATAAAATTTTTTACAAAAAGAATATTATTGTGAGAGTAGTTTCAATGGAAAGATTCAATTTGAGTATAAAAATGACCAAATTTGGAGTCCGAATGAGGGAGATATGATCAAATGAAGTTGGCCTTGTGCAGCCAGTCTGCTTGAGCGGATAGAGGGGCGCTTGAGGGCCCAAGCTCTCAGCCATAAGGCCGCTCGAGCAGATAGGGCTCTGCTCGAGTGCACTGTCGCCGAAGAAAACCCCAGAAGTTCCCCTCTTTTGAGCTCCCAACCCCCAAAACACATGAACACTCATAATCTTACTTCAAACCCTTATTTTCATCCCAAAAACATTGGATTCAAGTCTCATAAACCCATTTTATGCAATAATTTCCCAAAATCAAGGTTTATCATTTCTCGAACACTCTAATTTTCATGAAAACCCAACTCAACTCACACATAACCTTATCAATCCTTCAAATCAAGCATGAAATCTACTATATTTTACAAATATAAACAAATTATCAACTCAAATCAACACAAGCATATGAGAAAATCTAGATCCTACCTCAGATTACACAAAAGCTTGAGATTCCTCCAACTTTTCCCTCCTAGGATTTTGATGGTGAGAATTCTTGACTCTTGGATGCTCAATGTCACGCCCCAAACCCGGGTCCATGAGCTAACCCCAAAACTTACCATACATAAACCATATCCATAGGTAATACCCCAAGACATAAGAAAATATTGTACATAACATTCAAAGGATTTAACAGAACGAACCAATTTCCAAATTTATATTTCCAGACTTACCACAAATGTTTGAGGTAACATACATTCAACATTAAACTATCACTTTCCTTAGTTTTATGTACAACAAAAACAAAAGAAATCATAGCTCCCACTACTGGCCCTTTCCAAAAGCATACATAACTTTAGTGTCACCCCGCTCTTCGGATCCTGAAATTGTTTGGCATATATACATGAGCCGAAACTCGTAGGATAAAGATTCACTCATATATAATGCATGATTTGTAAAGTGTAATAGGTGTAACCAAAATAAATATGCACGTTTCACCAAGTCATTTCCTTTTAACACACACACCCACGCACACAAATTTGTCTCCATTTATCCATTTGTTTTTCATCCATAAATCCTTCATTTTATTTTTTCGATTTTCACAAAATCGTATCACCACTAATGAACCGGTGTATAGAAACCCCTCCCTATTAATTCTCAATAAGCTACATGAAGCTATTGGGTAATAGAGAGTTCTATAACTCACCACGACACAACACCACATTTCGAGGGCTAACCTGTGAGCATGTGGTCCCCATCTTGCACAAGTTTTTAGTCTTTTACCGTGGAGCCTCAACCGTGGAGCCTCAAGCCCAACTGAATCCACATCAATCTATACGATTTATTATTGGTTAATTACGTTTATTTTCACAACCCGAGAGTCCAACCCACAAATGATTCCTCTCCCAATCATTACCATAATACATCATTTTGATTACAAATCCAAATTTTCCATTAAATTTCTAAACCACATGCATCACAACTTTCATTATACAGTTTCTCATAGTTCACATCTTTTCTTCAATGTTACCAAGTACCAATAACACAAGGTTGACACCAAGAAGATCACATCATTTTAAAAAGGTATACACCTATCATGTATATATATATATCAACTTCAAACTCACTTTCATAGTAAAAGAAAACCCAACCAAATGGTTCAATGCATGTATCCCAACCCAATCTAGCTATATATATAAGTGTGTTATTAACCCAAGGGACTAAGAATTTAGTAAAAAGGGGCCAATAATGATGAAAATGTTGAAACTCTCTCATCATCATTGTAGCCCTAGCGTCCGTATCCCGTGCTCCCCCTTGGTTAGCCCCATCCCCAATTAAAGTCCTCAAAGCATTCAGTATCTGTTAATTCACTTCTGTACCCCCAACTGGTTCCTGCGGGGCTTTGATATCCCCTTCTTCAAGAACTGGCGCTCTCCCGCGCCTCGACCTCTACCTCCTTCTTTCCTAGGA